>CM069916.1:67170281-67236499 GCA_036172215.1 Camellia granthamiana | reverse complement strand
GTGTCATTGTTTTACAATGTGTTGATAGCCTAGGTTTGGCAGAATCATTACAGTTATAGCATCATTTGTAAATACAATTGGGGCAAGTTTTGTAGCCATGTAACTTAAGTATATATGTTTGATTTGAAGTGCTTTCGTTACAGGGAGCTGTTAAGGTGATGGCAAAAGACCTTATTAGAACACGTCATCAGGTTGAAAAATTTTATAAGCTAAAATCCCAGCTCCAGGGTGTAGCTCTTAGAATTCAGGTATGTCCTGCTTTTTGTTAACCATTCATTATTCGCATTATTTATTTTTTGATTTATGTCATACTTTTCTAATCCATGCTGTATCTCTCCATCTTCTGCTTTTTAGAGCTTGAGTCATGTCAGCACATATTTGCCTTTTGAACATTTTGTTCCAAGAAATAATGGAAACATTATTGCTTTTGAGATGATCAGAAAACGTAGTATAGTCATGTGCTCATATAGTGTTCTGAAATTTCTGTGCACTTATGTGCTGATCTATTAGAAAAGGGTTTGTTATACTTTGTTCCTCTATAGTTGAATTTAGATCGGCTGCCCTTTTATGCTTCTTCACATGGCATTTCAAGTTGGCTTTTCTTTCTTCATCTTCATCTTCTTCTCCTCCTCTCTCTTATTTATTTCTTCCCCCCCCCCCCCCCCCCTCCTTTTCTCAATTCATGTTTCAATTTTATTTTATTTTTGTTGAACCTTTTGACTTAACTCTACTCTAGTAGTCACTAGACTCATTGGGTTAGCCCAGTGCCCAGAACCTCCTGTAGCTCACTAGGTCGTCGCCGGTTTGGCCCCACTAGAACCTCATGTTTCAATTTCATAACCTTTTTTCTTTCTTCTTTCTTCTTTCTTCTTATGTATATTTATTTATACGCTCATTTTGAGCAAAAAAGAGCAGTGGTGATGATAAATCTGTTTAGCAATTTACTAAGAAATTCAAAGTAACTTTATATTTGGGCATTTATAAATTTGATTTGCATTGAATGGTAAGTTTCAGTTCTTCCTTGGAGCAATAAGATAGCATACTCTGGTAAATTTATAAGAACTTTGCTAGTTATCTTGTTGTGATACTAAAATTTTGATTTCTTTTTTATTTGAAAAAATCAGACTTTGAAGTCAACACAAGCCATGGGGGAGGCAATGAAAGGTGTCACAAAAGCAATGGGCCAGATGAATAGGCAGATGAACTTGCCATCTCTCCAGAGAATAATGCAAGAATTTGAGAGGCAGAACGAGCAAATGGAAATGGTTACTGAAGTCATGGGAGACGCCATTGATGATGCTTTGGAAGGAGATGAGGAAGAAGAAGAAACGGAAGAGCTCGTGAATCAAGTCCTTGATGAGATTGGAATTGATATGAATTCAGAGGTACTATCTACAAATTTTTTAGCATTAATTGGGTTCTTTATTGGCACTAACTATTTATGCTGATGGTTTATGGATTTCCAATTTTATGAGCAGCTTCTGAATGCACCATCATCTGCCGTGGCCGCCCCAGCTGCAAAGAACAAGGTGGTTGCACAAGCTGAAGCAACTGGAAACGACGACACTGGGATAGACAGTGATTTACAGGCAAGGTTAGACAATTTGAGAAAAATGTAGTTTACTTGTACAATAGTTGGAAGTTGAAAAATTGGTATATCCTTGTAACGTTTGTGAAGAATCTATTAACTCATGGTTTGGGACAGCTGATACTGCAATAAAATTATGTTTTGACGTCTCATGCTTAATTCTATCAGTATAGTTTTATATATAGATTCTTTATTTTTTTGGGATAAATTGCACTGATGTCCCTTGAGGTTTATAAAATGACACTAACCTCCCCTGTCAGTTTTGTCAGACAAACAAAGTTGATGGAATGTGATATTTTACCATTTAAACCCTAATAGTATTTTTATTTATTTTTTATTTATTAGTTCCAAAAACTCTTTTCCGTATCCCTTACCATGAACCTCAGCACACTAGAGTCTACCCTAACCCAACCTCTGGATCTCTCTTCCGGTTTCACATTCACTTCGCCACATCTCCCCTTTCCCCCTTGTCCTTCTCCTTCCCCTCTTCCACTTTCTCTTCCTCCTGACCATTCTCTCTCACAATCTGTGGACTCCTTTCCCTACCCCTTCCTTCTCCACCCCATGTCCTCCTCAACCACTCTCTCTCTGTGTCTCACGCTCTGCACTCCTCAGGGGAGGTTTTTGATTAGATTCAAGGTAGTCATGACTCCTCTTGGACTGATATTCCCATTATTTTTGGTCTTCTTTTCCTTGTTGATTTTAGCGCTTCCAGCTAGGACGAAATTACTCCATGACGTTACATTAATTTAGGTGAGAAAGTGGTAACCATCACATAGGACTCTCCCTCTTAGTTTCACTCACCTAATGGAAATGCGCCAGATTTGTTTGCTAACATGATTTGAGTAGCTTGGTTACATAATGAGTTGACTTCGAACGTGCTTTAATTTTAAAAAATTAAAAAATTAAGATTGGGTTTGGTAGAATTTTTTAAATATGATTTGAGAATAGAGTTGTATTTTGAGTGTGAGTTTTGGAATTATGATTTGAGTGTGAAAATTTTGTTTGGTGAAAGAGTTTTGAATTTAGTGGGGGATTTTTGATGTGACATGATATTTGATACAAAAATTTATAACTCATAACTAAATACATAATTCGAAATTCTATTCAAAACTTATTAAAAATTTTAAAAAATTCAGAAAATATTTTTTATCGAATATATAAAAATTAACATGTGCCAATTGTAAAAATAAATAAATAAATAAAATAAAATTACGCAATGTTCGGGTCAACTGTGAGACGTACGGTAGGATATCTAGTGGGACAACTGGTTAACTTAAATTTTCTCGCATTGGACAAAGTTTTCAAAAATGAGTGTGAAATTAATTTTTAAAAATAGTAAACAAACACTGTGTGCAAATCAAAGCTTAGAAGTAACGTTCCAAAGCTAGAAAGCTCTTGGAGGCTTTATCTATAGACTATATCTATATCTATATATATAGATAAGTGGGTGTTTTTAATTAATTAATTTATTTTTATATGTATTTTGTTTTGGGTCTGTCTTTTCTACGTGGAAAGTTTGTACTTATTTGCACCAAAATAAAACAAAAAATAATGGATTTATACGTTCGACTATGGACCCAAAAAAAACTGGATTTGGATCCTCTGCAAGATTATTGCAAAGATTGATTATTGACGAGAATTTTATTACAACAATGATAGGTATCCCGAAAATTCATGGTTTGAATGGTTCGAAACATCTAAAATGACATCGTTTTGACACATTTAAGCTATACAAATTTAGGCCACCAAACATTTTTCATTTTATTAAGTTAAATTACACAAATTTTGACTGCACAAATTTTAAATATTTTAACAGCAGTGAAAAGTAGTCCAAATCAAATGAAGTAGGATCCTATGCAATAGTAAAAGTAGTTCAAATTACATGAAGTTGGATTCTATGCAATAATCAATCTTCGCAGAAATCTTGCAGAACTCATTCTAACTTCCCTTTCAACTTGATTACTTTAGCTTTATGAGTTTTACAAGATTATTACAGTAAAGATTAAGAATGGTTCCAAGTTGAACTACACAAATTTTGCATTCTTACTCTTTACCAAACAATAATGTTAGGGTGAATCAATTTTTAAATAACAAATTTTGCATTCTCACTGATACATTGCTGCAAGACGCATCAAATACTATTTAAAATTTAATATCCAAATTTAGAGTCTTAGGCCGACACACTCAAATAGAAAATTCCTATATAAAATGTGAGTATGGCTATTCTAACCTAAAAATTACTCATTTTTTGAATTTAATGATGTATCAATCTATCAGAATATCTAATACAATTCTCTCTCTCTCTCTCTCTCTCTCTTTTATATTATCTCTAATCATCAATCAATCATCTCACTTACACATCATTAAATTTAAAAAGTGGAGTTGTATATCAATTTTCATAAAATGTATGTAGAATGTTATGATAGATTTCCAATGCAGTGTTGGTTTTGAAAAAAAAATTACAAATAAATGATGAACTTTATAGGTGTTAATAATTAAAAGCTTAAACTTTTTCATCAGTCTGTAATTATTTTTTGACAACACCATTGATTAGTAATTTCTCCTAAATTTAAAACTTATGAACATGCGTCTTACTATAAAAAAATGGTTAATTATATTTTACTATCACTGAATATCACTTTCTTCTTTCAATTTTAAAATTATATATTTAAACCCCTCAACTATTAAAATTAATTCACTTTTCACTCCTTCCGGAAGAGGGTAGTTTATATATTCAATTTTAAAATTACAAGGTAAAGTGATAGATTCAATGATAATTGAGTGGTAAAGAATAATCAATCCTACAAAAAATGCTATTAACACATCATTTTGATAAATAATTCTACAAAAATTCTAAATGGATTGCATTTACCAATTCAAAATATCATTTTGTCATTTTATGTAGTCAGAAGTAACAAAAATTTTAGAAAGTACATATATAAAAATAGTTAGGCCTAATGGGCACAATTTGCTTGAGGGTGTAGACCCTCCAAGTCTCAGGTAAGGATGGCAAATATATCGATCCGTCAGGTTTCTGACTCTCTCTGATCCTAAGTGTCACGCTCTCAAAATATAACATAAAACCCAACAGTAAAAACATGCATTGATGTACAAAAGTCCAACATTCTTCTATTCATCAGAGTACTTGGTTACAAAAGGTATTACATGTTAACAGCAAAAGCAAATACCCTACGGGCTTACAGCTTTCCAAGTTAACACTTGGTTACAAAAAGAGAGTGCTAACTCATTTACACATTAAGCCCTTGGCTTGAATCTACATGTAATACGTCAAAAGAAAGCAACACCAAAAAGTCTGACAGCCGCTAGCCTCCCAAGCTATGTTTTTGGAGGTGGCATACTACCTGTACCTGAAAATGATATTCCCATATAGGGTGAGCTACAGCCCAGTAGAAATACACTAAACCAACCATGAACAATGACTAAAAGATTAGCAATTGATAGATGGCCAACACTGATACACTTTCATTTTTCATTTCCTTACAAATTCCCAATTCATAACCATGGCTCAAAACCTGGCCAAACTACTTATATGGGACAGTAACTCATATTAAACATTTTCTCATTTCAATAAAAGATAAGCATACTAGCTATATCAATACTTCCGTAGACATGCATAAGAGCAATATCACACTTCCAAAGACAAGCATATGAGCTGTGTCAACACATCACTAGATAAGCATATGAGTTGTATCTATGGAGTCCATCCCCTATCTCCTCCCAAACAACATCCGGTTTAGAGGTCCATCCCCTATCATCCCCTAAACCGTGGAGTACATCCCCTATCTCCTCCAACACAACACACAATGCATATAAACAATTATTATACACATCAATCAATACATAAATTTAATGTATTCCTTCAACTGTCACATTCAATGACACATTTCAATGATCAGTTTTAGTTTGCCTAATCATCATGCATTGTCTACAACAATCACGACTATCCTCCACCGATAGTCCAAAGCAGTTATTTCTAAACAGAAAATAAATGCGCAAATGGATATTAAATCAACATTTCAATTCGGTGAGTGATAAGTAATTCAACTACACCCCTTATTCCCATAGAATAATGCTTGGGACCCCCTTTTGGGGGTCACCCCCTCACCCCCTTTGCTACGTGGCGGGGGGTGATTGGAGGAGTAGGAAAAAAAAGAAAAAGAAAAAGAAAAAGTAACCAATGAGAGAGAGAGGGGGTCAAAGGGGGTGGGGGGAAAAGGGGGATGAATCATTGTTGATTCCCATATACTCCCAATCTCAACATTTCCACTTCATTTCCTCATTTCTCACAATTAATTATACCAATTAATTAATCAATGTAATTAGGGCATTTTCCATAATTAACATTTCAACCCTTATGGTTCCATTTCCATCAATGTTTCCACATTAATCCCAATTTTCTATGCTAAACATGCAAATAGGTTTATTATAAATAAGACCCCAACCTTTGTTAAAATTACACAAAAGCCCCAAAGTTCTCAAAATTACCCAACATCTCCCAACATATCAAAATGCTAAAATTTAAAGACAAGACCCATGGAGAGGAGTAGGATATCCCTACCTCAAAAGATGAGCTCTAACGGAGATGAAGACCAAAATCAAAATGCTCCAAATCCCGAAATTTTCAGATTAAAAGATAGCCCTCGACGATCAATAACTTTTTTGTAAAGGCCAAATGTGAGCAAACCACTCCTACTAGATCAATACCTAGAGAGAAGGTAGAGTTCTAGAGTGAGAAGCTCAACAATGGTGTTTTTGGAAAAGTAGGAGAGAGAAGAGAAAGTGAAAAAGTGATTTAAAATGCCCAGCCACTCTCAGTTATACGACAGGTCCGCTCGAGCGTAGAACACACCGCTCAAGCGTAAAGACACAGAAAACAAGGTCCGCTCGAGCGCAGTAAGTCCCGCTCGAGCACTAAGACACAAAAATAAAGTTCGCCTGCTCGAGCGTGAAATCCAGTCCGCTCGAGCGTGAATCTCCCCCTCCCAGAACTTTCACCAGAAATGCACTGTCTGCTCGAGCGCTACCCGCTCGAGCGCAGAAAACCCGCTCGAGCGCAGAAATCACACCTGCAGAAGTTTTGCAGGGGCATGAGATACTGGAAGTATGCAATCTCCGCTCGAGCGCTCAAAGGCCCGCTCAAGCGGAAAGACCAAAATACCAAAAGGAAGAATTTAAACCAAGACTCAATCCACCCACTCGAGACAAGTCCAACACATCCTAAAATTCAAACAAATGACATCAAAGGATGACAACAAGGTAGACACAACTACCAACTCCACGGAACCGAGTCCGGAATACAACTGTACAGTAAAGGGAATACCGGGATCGCTATAACCTCCCCCCCTTAAAGAATTTCGTCCCCGAAATTAAGAACAAGTCTTTGAAAAGCAAGTTTTTCTCTATTTTAAACAATGTTATATCACAACATTCAACAACTCGGCCCATTACCGGTCATCCCATCCCTTATCAAGAGTTATTTCACAATACATATGTTTCAACATGCATTTTCTTTCCATTTCAACCATTTCCAACACACATGGTTCACAATTCATATCATAAGCAATAATCATAATACATTTCCATTTCTATAATATGGCCAATATATGCAATATTACAATCAACTCCCATATCAAGGCAAGTTCCATACTATTTCCATAAATCAAAACATCCATAATGTTTTACAACTTAAGACATATTTAATGATCTTAAAGTTCAACAATACAACAATATATGTAATATATGTTCAAACATCCACAAATAGGTCCGGATATTTCTCTCGGACCTCCAACTCATGTTCCCAAGTGGCCTCCTCCACTCCGTGATACTTCCACAAAACCTTAACCAAAGGAATGGTCTTGCCACGCAGGACTTGATCCCGCCTATCCAAGACTCGAACTGGTCTCTCCTCATACGAGGCATCCTCATCTACCTCTAAGTCGGTCTAATCCAACACATGTGATGGATCCGGCTCATACTTCCGAAGCATACTCACATGAAACACGTCATGAACTCCGGACAACTGTGGCGGCAAAGCTAAACGATAAGCAACCTCACCAATCCTCTCAAGGATCTCGAAAGGACCAATAAACCGAGGGGATAGCTTCCCACTCTTCCCGAACCTCATCAATCCCCGCCTAGGTGATATCTTCAGAAAGACATGATCACCCGTCTCAAAAGCCAACGGTCTCCTCCTACGGTCAGCATAAGATTTCTGACGACTCTGGGCTGTAACAAGCCTCCTACGGATAAGCTCAACTTTCTCCGTCGTCTCCCTAACCAACTCCGGACCCAACAAAGGTGCGTCACCCACCTCGGCCCAACAAACAGGAGACCTACACGGTCGGCCATACAAGGCCTCAAACGGTGCCATACCGATACTAGACTGAAAGCTGTTGTTGTAGGCAAACTCCACCAATGGTAAGTGCCTCTCCCACGTCCCACTGAAATCAAGGACACAACCCCAAAGCATATCCTCAAGGATCTGAATGGTACGCTCGGACTGCCCATCAGTCTGAGGATGATACGTTGTACTAAAGGTCAACTTAGTGCCCAAGGCACTCTGCAAACTCTACCACAATCTAGCAGTAAAACGAGGATCTCTATCTGAGACGATCGTCACTGGGACCCCGTGCAACCTCACTATGTCCCGAACATACAAGTCGGCAAGATGATCTACCGAATCTCTCACGCGCATAGGAATGAAGTGCGCCGACTTAGTCAACCGGTCTACAACCACCCAAATAGCATCACTACCCCTCTGAGTCCTCGGAAGACCTACAACGAAGTCTATAATGACATGCTCCCACTTCCACTCGGCAATAGGTAAGGGTTGCAACAAACCCGCTGGCCTCTGATGCTCGGCCTTCACTTGCTGACAAGTAAGGCATTTAGACACGAAGACTGCCACATCTCTCTTCATACCCTGCCACCAAAACTGGCGGCCCAAATCCCGATACATCTTAGTACCTCCCGGATGCACCGCAAGGCGCGAATGATGAAACTCTCGGAGTACTTCCTCTCGGCAAGACTCCGGCACAAACAAACGGTCTCGGTATCTCACACTCTGGTCGGGATACTCAACCAAACCCTTCTCAACCTTCCCACTGGAGATCTTCTCTCGGAGGGAATCTACCTCAAGGTCACCTCTCTGTGCCTCTAACACTCTGGTCACAAGTGTAGGCTGCGCAACAACAGAAAACAAGGCCGCAGCTTCTACGGATTCGCCCAGAAGCAAATCAAACTCGCCAATTGCCCCCAACATCTCCCACTCCCGGATGGCTACACAAGCTACATCACTAATGGATTTCCTGCTAAGGGCATCGGCCACAACATTGGCCTTTCCCGGATGATAATGCAACTCAAAGTCGTAATCCTCAATAAACTCCATCCACCTCCTCTGCCTCAAATTCAAGTCTTTCTGTGTAAACAGATACTTCAGACTCTTATGATCCGAGAACACCTCGAACCTTTCACTATAAAGGTAGTGCCTCCAGATTTTCAAGGCAAAGATCACAGCCGCTAACTCTAGGTCATGTGTAGGGTAATTCTTCTCGTGAATCTTCAACTGACGTGAGCCATAAGCTACCACTTTCCTCTCTTGCATCAACACACAACCCAAACCCTCTCGTGAGGCATCACAATAAACTGCATAACCCAACCCCCTCTCCAGAATAATCAAAATTGGAGCGGTGGTCAATCTAACTTTCAGCTCTTGGAACGACTTTTCACAAGTCTCACTCCATACAAATTTGACTCCCTTCCGAGTCAATCTAGTCAACGGCGAAGCTAACCTGGAGAAATCCTTCACAAACCGACGGTAATACCCAGCTAACCCCAGAAAACTGTGGATCTCAAACACACTCTTAGGCTGTGCCCAATCTTGCACTGCCTCCGTCTTGGATGTATCAACAGACACCCCTTCCCCGGAAACCACATGGCCTAAGAACTTGACTTCTCCTAGCCAGAACTCACACTTCCCAAACTTGGCATACAGCCTATGGGCTCTAAGCAACTCAAGCACCACTCTCAAGTGTTCCTCGTGCTCCTCCTCCGAAGGTGAATAGATAAGAATGTCGTCCACGAAGACGACTACAAAACGATCCAAAAATTCCCGGAAGATCCGGTTCATCAAGTCCATAAAGACTGCCGGTGCGTTGGTAAGCCCAAATGGCATCACCAGAAACTCATAATGGCCATACCGCGTACGGAATGCTGTCTTCGGAATATCCTCCTCCCTGACCCTCAACTGGTGGTAACCCGATCTCAAGTCTATCTTAGAGAAACAACGGGAACCCTTCAACTGGTCAAACAAATCATTTATACGGGGCATAGGATATTTATTCTTAACCGTAGCCCGATTCAACTTCCGATAATCGATACACAATCTCAAGGCACCATCTTTCTTTTTAGCAAAGAGGGCCGGTGCTCCCCACGGTGATACACTAGGGCGAACAAAGCCCTTATCTAGCAATTCCTGGAGCTGAACTTTCAACTCAACTAACTCTGCTGGAGCAAAACGATAAGGTGCCATAGAAATCGGCGCCGTACCGGGCACTAAATCAATAGAGAACTCAATCTCCCGGTGAGGTGGCAAACTAACGAGGTCCTCGGGAAAGACGTCCGAGTACTCACAAACTACCCTCGGCAACACAATCGGGGTCTCATCACACTCACCACTCTCAAAGCTGGCAAGTAAACCACTAAGCTCACTCCGCCCTCGCGGATCATACCCCGATGGCACAACACGACCAACCCGGTCCCCCAAGAAATGGAAACACTCCCCGCTCACGGTACAACAAGTAACCCTCTGGCGGTAGCAATCAATAACTGCCCGGTATGACGATAACCAGTCCATACCTAAGATAACATCAAAGCCCTTCATGGGCATAACTACAAAAGGAAACGGAAGCCTATAATCGGCGACCTCTATATCACAACATCTACATCCATGTTTCAAAATCAACTCACCCCCAATAGGTGACACTACACAAATAGGAGATGCTAATAATGCTAACTCCAACTCCAACACAGATGCAAATACAGCAGATACAAAAGAATGAGACGCACCCGTATCAATCAACACACTAGCAACCGAGTTACAAAACAGAAAGGTACCTCTCACTACTGATGGAGCCGGTACTAGGTCCTGCGCGGTAACAGCATACACGCGCCCTGTAGGCCCCTGATCCACCTGCTCACCGCTAGGAGCATACGATTGCTGTACTGACTGGGACGACGAAGCCCTCGGATTGGCCCTCGAGGCCTGTACAGACTGAGCTGGCTGATAACTCTGCGTCTGCCTAGAACCAGACGCCCCTGAAGTGGCACTCAACTGTGGGCAAAACCTCTTCAGGTGCCCAGGTTGTCCACACTGATAACAAGACAAGGGCTGCCCCCTGCCCAAACTCTGACTCTGCGGTCTAGCTGAGGAAGAAACAGCTCTCTGACCTCCGCCCTTTTGCGGGCAAACCGAAGCCTTGTGACCTAGCTGGCCACACTTAAAACAGGTGAACTCTCCCTGATTGCCCCTCCCGGAGCCTGCACCCGGTACTAGGAAAGTCGATCTAGCCAAACCACCCTGAGACGGCTGAGGGTTATAACCCCTCTGTCTCCTGCCATCACCCTGGCCCTCTTGGAGCCTCTATGTTTCTCCTTTTCTTCCTCCTGCATCATCAGCTCCATATGAGCTGCAGCATCCACCAAATGCCTATACTCTCGGATGTAAGATCCACCAACCCTCAACTTGAGGCCACGCCTCAACTTCCGCTCAAACTCGTAGCAACGGCGCTCCTTGGTCGCCACAAGTTCAGGTGCAAACCTGGACAAGCTAGTAAATGTAGCCTCAAACTCGGCCATAGACAAACCCTCTTGTTTGAGTCGGCTAAACTGATCCCTCAGCTTCTCCCTAGCAACTGCAGATAAGAACCTCTCCTGGAAAGCATTTACAAACGCCTCCCAAGTACCACCAACACGGACTTTCTCATACTTCCACCATTGACCCGCGTCTCCCTTCAGCTGGAAGGATGCCAAGGTCACTTTCAGTGCTCCGTCCTCGATGCCAAGCATCTCGAACGTCTTACTCATTTGCTCCAACCACTCATCTGCCCTAAGTGGTTCCTTAGGATCCCCAACAAACTCCTCCGGGTTAGACCGAAAGAACTCCCTCTTCAAGAAAGAAGGCCCTGCCTCAACTGCCTGATTCCCAGCTCTGAGAATACCCAAAGCTCCTACTATCTCCTGGGCCAAAGCACTCATAGCCTGCTGACCCGCTGGCTCGGCCGCATTGGCCTGACCAACTCCCTCCTGCACCGCCGGAATCTCATCCGGTATAGGCACTTCCTGCCTCCTAGGCCTACCACGCCTACCACCTCTTCCTCGTTCTGACATCCTAATAAAGGAAACGAAGAATATTAGCACATTCAAAAATGTGCCGAAACTAATCACTCACGTCCTAATGCATGGACAACTGTAATTCACTCCACGTAAGCACATAAACACATAAGCACTTACGAATTTCATTTCCGGATAATGATAGTCCCAAGGCGTTACTAGAGTTCCGGTTAGAAACAGCATTGATCAAGTGCTTTTCCAACAAGACTCCCAGAAACCCAAAGATCCAATCAACATCCTAGAAATTAAACCCCATACCCAAATAATCACATAAGCATGTTATCAATTAAGCACATGGCATATGACACTACACTTAAGTCTCTATCAAGCGAGACAAACCCATTGTGATCCTAATCACTTCCCATGTACCCAAAGTATTCAAACCCGGTACGCTCTGATACCAAGTTGTCACGCCCTCAAAATATAACATAAAACCCAACAGTAAAAACATGCATTGATGTACAAAAGTCCAACATTCTTCTATTCATCAGAATACTTGGTTACAAAAGGTGTTACATGTTAACAGCAAAAGCAAATGCCCTACGGGCTTACAACTTTCCAAGTTAACACTTGGTTACAAAAAGAGAGTGCTAACTCATTTACACATTAAGCCCTTGGCTTGAATCTACATGTAATACATCAAAAGAAAGCAACACCAAAAAGTCTGACAGCCGCTAGCCTCCCAAGCTATGTTCTTGGAGGTGGCATACTACCTGTACCTGAAAATGATATTCCCATATAGGGTGAGCCACAGCCCAGTAGAAATATACTAAACCAACCATGAACAATAACTAAAAGATTAGCAATTGATAGATGGCCAACACTGATACACTTTCATTTTTCATTTCCTTACAAATTCCCAATTCATAACCATGGTTCAGAACCTGGCCAAACTACTTATATGGGACAGTAACTCATATTAAACATTTTCTCATTTCAATAAAAGATAAGCATACTAGCTATATCAATACTTCCGTAGACATGCATAAGAGCAATATCACACTTCCAAAGACAAGCATATGAGCTGTGTCAACACATCACTAGATAAGCATATGAGCTGTATCTATGGAGTCCATCCCCTATCTCCTCCCAAACAACATCCGGTTTAGAGGTCCATCCCCTATCATCCCCTAAACCGTGGAGTACATCCCCTATCTCCTCCAACACAACACACAATGCATATAGACAATTATTATACACATCAATCAATACATAAATTTAATGTATTCCTTCAACTGTCACATTCAATGACACATTTCAATGATCAATTTTAGTTTGCCTAATCATCATGCATTGTCTACAACAATCACGACTATCCTCCACCGATAGTCCAAAGCAGTTATTTCTAAACAGAAAATAAATGCGCAAATGGATATTAAATCAACATTTCAATTCGGTGAGTGATAAGTAATTCAACTACATCCCTTATTCCCATATACTCCCAATCTCAACATTTCCACTTCATTTCCTCATTTCTCACAATTAATTATACCAATTAATTAATCAATGTAATTAGGGCATTTTCCATAATTAACATTTCAACCTTTATGGTTCCATTTCCATCAATGTTTCCACATTAATCCCACTTTTCTATGCTAAACATGCAAATAGGTTTATTATAAACAAGACCCCAACCTTTGTTAAAATTACACAAAAGCCCTAAAGTTCTCAAAATTACCCAACATCCCCCAACATATCAAAATGCTAAAATTTAAAGACAAGATCCATGGAGAGGAGTAGGATATCCCTACCTCAAAAGATGAGCTCCAACGGAGATGAAGACCAAAATCAAAATGCTCCAAATCTCAAAATTTTCAGATTAAAAGATAGCCCTCGACGATCAACAACTTTTTTGTAAAGGCCAAAGGTGAGCAAACCACTCATACTAGATCAATACCTAGAGAGAAGGTAGAGTTCTAGAGTGAGAAGCTCAACAATGGTGTTTTTGGAAAAGTAGGAGAGAGAAGAGAAAGTAAAAAAGTGATTTAAAATGCTCAGCCACTCTCAGTTATACGACAGGTCCGCTCGAGCGTAGAACACACCGCTCGAGCATAAAGACACAGAAAACAAGGTCCGCTCGAGCGCAGTAAGTCCCGCTCGAGCGCTAAGACACAAAAATAAAGTTCGCCCGCTCTAGCGTGAAATCCAGTCCACTCGAGCGTGAATCTCCCCCTCCCAGAACTTTCACCAGAAATGTACTGTCCGCTCGAGCGCTACCCGCTCGAGCGTAGAAAACCCGCTCGAGCGCAGAAATCACACCTGCAGAAGTTTTGCAGGGGCACGAGATACTGGAAGTATGCAATCTTCGCTCGAGCGCTCAAAGGCCCGCTCGAGCGGAAAGACTAAAATACCAAAAAGGAAGAATTTAAACCAAGACTCAATCCACCCACTCGAGACAAGTCCAACACATCCTAAAATTCAAACAAATGACATCAAAGGATGACAACAAGGTAGACACAACTACCAACTCCACGGAACCGAGTTCGGAATACAACTGTACAGTAAAGGGAATACCGGGATCGCTATACTAAGGGTGTAATAATGGCCTGGCTCGACCCATTCGGGCTTTGTGGGCTTGCGATTTTTTAGCGGGCCGGGACGGGCCGGCCCGGCCCATGGGCTAAAATATGGGGCCCAGGCCCAAGCCCAAGCCCAAGCCCACTCATAATAGGGCCTAGGGCTAGGGCTCGGGCCTAGGGCCGTGGGCCTGGGCTCGGGTCTTGACCCGCGGGTCGGGCCTAGTCGGACTTTTTTTTTTTAATAATAGAAATAAAAAATTAAAAAAAAAATTATACTAAAGTATTTTAATTACGATTAATGAAATATTTTGTTTGGTTATGTAATGTTTTATAGTGATATTTAAATTTAATTATATATGACTTATATTTTTTTAATTGTGAACTTATAACTAAAAAAGTATGCAATTATATAATTTTTTTCTTTCGAAATGAATAATTTTATATATATGAAATTGAAACTTTCAATATTACAATATTAAATTATTTATATAACATTTATTAAATGAATAATTTTTATTTCAAAATGAAATAAAATATTACAAAAATTGATATTATTAAATAAATTAGGTGTAGATTACTGATGATGGTATAACAATTGCATCACTATAGGTCAAGTACATCACAACTAGGTTGGCATCTACTAACTTACCAATCATTTGCATTATACTCCACCTCAATAATCTAATACAAAAAAAAACAAAAAAACAAAAAAACAAAACAAAAACCAAGAAAAAAACGAAATGAAATGAAATAGCAAAAAATAAATTGTTGATCAATCATCGGAGGAGACAGACATTTCAGTCACGTTGCCCAATGATATGTCATCCAAATCATATTGAATTCGCTCATTTTCACTAAAAATTTTTCTTCTTGTAAGCGCGTGCATATAATCCCTGGATATCATCAATGCCTCAACCATTTCGGGTGAAAGCTTGCTCCTGTAGTCACTCAGCACCTGTCCACCTGCACTAAAAGCTGTTTCTGAAGCAACTGCAGAAATAGGAACGGTTAGTATATCACGGGCCATCTGTGAAAGCATAGGCCACATAGATTCATTTTGTTTCCACCATTCCAAAATGTGAAAATTATCGGAATCATTCACTGACGGACTTTCCAAATAACGTTGCAGTTCAGAACTACTTACACTTGTATGTTGAGATATTCTTTTACTTTTTATTGCTGTGAAAATATTTAATCTCCCGTCTCGAGATTGTTGGACTGCTAGTGTAGTGTGTGTAGGTGTATTTATAGATGCAGATGCAGCTGCAACTACCATGTATTCTTGAAATAATCTGTTGCGTGTTTGCATAATAGAGGCAAACTGTATTTGATCATCGAAAATACGTTCTAAAAATTCTTGTAAACCAACTTCTTTACACCTAGGATCAGTTATTATAGCTAAAGCTAATAGATGAGGCAAATGATGAAAATATTTATCAAATTTTTCTTTCATTGAAGTAATAATGATTACATAAAGTTCATTACCCATATATTTTTTGAAAACTTTAATTATTTCTACTAGCATATGTAAAACAAATGGTGAAGTAGGAATATATATATAAGAAAATAATTTTGTTGAAGTATCGAAAACTTTTAAAAAACCTTTATACAAGGCTACTTGGCGCCAATTAAGTTCAGTGGGTGTCAGTACTCCTCCTATTGATGTTGTTGCAAAAAATAAATCTATTACTCTTATTTGTTTATAAGCTATTTTTAACATATTATTGTTGAATTCCACCTACTATCTACATCTAAAATTAATTTTTTAAATGACATATTTTCTCGTTGACAAATTTTTCTATATTCTGAAATTCGATTACCAGAAGACATAATAGTAACAACTGCATTTTTTATCACAAGTACAAAAGTTTCGTATACATGCATAACTTTTTTAACAATCAAATTTAAAATATGGGTACAACAACGAACATGAAATAAATCACCATCAACAAGTAATTGTAAAGTTGATTTTAAATGTGTTACAGTTTGATTATAATATGATGCATTATCTAAACTAATCGTAAATATTTTATTTTGTAAAGCTCACTCATATAATACATTTCTTATTTCTACACCAAGTGAATGACCAGTGTATGGAAGTTCAATTAATTTAAATGAAATAACTCTTTTATTTAATTTCCAATCATTATCAATAAAATGTGCAGTGATATATTGATATTCAAAACCATTATTTAACCACAAATCAGATGTTAAACAAACTCTTTCATTCAAATTTTTAAAGATATCAAATAATTCACTTTTAATATCCTCAAATTTCTTTAAAATCCTGTTTCTAGTAGTATTTCTTGAAAAACTTTGATATTACGGTGCAAAACTTTCGTGAATCATTTTGGTAAAATCAGGACATTCACTAGTACTAAAAGGTTGTTCTTTTTTAATAATATAATCAACTACAAAATTTTGTGTACGTATAGGATCGTATGAAAATGTTTGCAAATTACCAGTTGATGAAGCCCCTAATTGCATTTGACTTCGAATATCAGGTTGTTTACTTTGTAAATGTTTGTCAAAATGCCTTTTTAAATGACTAGTACCCCCTGCAGATGCAGCACTAAGTAAACGTGCACAATATTTACATTTTTCTTTAAATGTAATTGTGCCATCAGGATTATTTATAGATATTTTTTCAAAATGTTCCCAAACACTACTACTTCTGCTCCTAGATGATGATGCAACTGTTGGAACATGGATATTAGAAGGAGAAACAACAGATTCATGTGGTATAGTATATGTATCAACATCGACATAAACATTAGGCATATTAGGATCTATAGTAATGCAAGTAAAACAATATATAAGAATTAACAATTAATTTAAATAATGTGTAAATTCAATCAGTAAAAAATAATAATTAATATATGTGCATAAATTTAATTAAACTAATTAATGTTACCGACTGGCGAATGCGATATAGAAATTTTCTTCTTCTGCTAAAAGTTGCTTGTTGCACAATTGCAATAGCCACTTAGGGATGGCACTTCAAAATTAATTGAGAGTTGAGAGAGTTGAGAGAGATTGAGAGAGTTGAAGAGAGAGAGAATGATTTGTTATGAAATATATTTTGAAAACTAAAATATATTTATACTAGTTTAAAATCTATCCGTTTGAATTATTATGACCGTTTTATATATATCCGTTTGAGTTTGCAACAGCTCAAAATTGAGGCTAAGCTAGGAAATGGTTACCTCCTTCTCGGGCAACCATTTGGACGGTATTTTTTGGCCAATGGGAGCCATCACGGGTCCCGTTTTGCTAATCGGAACCGTTCAATGTGTACAACTCGTCGAGTATTATATGTGTGTAAAAAATCATGTTGATCGGATATTTATAACTATCTGATCGGATTTGTAAACCATTAACTGTAACACCATGCATTTTTATACCAAATTGATTTGATCATGTAGTTGGCGATATCCGATTAACGTGATTTTTAACAGACATATAGTAATGAAAGAGTTCTACACATTGACAGTTCGAATTATAAAAATAGGACTCGTGGTGAGCCCCCACAAGCCCAGTATCACCTTCCAACTTAGTATATATATATATATATTTTTTTTTCTTTCACGTGAGCTTAGGACCTTAGGAGTACTTTCCCACATATATTATTAGGTGCACTTTCTCACTTTCCCAGCCACATACACAGACTGTGCTGCTGTGCACACAGTGATACATCATATCATCGTTTTTCATTAAATAATTCATAATTTGATTTTAATTTAATATATTATTATTAATTTTTATTTTATTTTTAAATTATTAATGTTATTTATTTAATTATATTAATTTTTATTTAATTTTTTTTTATGTTTTTATTTTTATAAGATCAATCTTTTTTTTTATTTAATTTTTTTATTTTTTTTTTATTTTTATAAGATCAATCTTTTTATTTTTTTATTTTTATAAGATCAATCTTTTTATTTTTTTATTTTTATAAGATCAATTATTTTATTTTTTTATTTTTATAAGATCAATCTTTTTATTTATTTATTTTAATTATTTAACTATTGTAAGTTGTTTTTTTATTTTTATTTTTTGAAATTTGCCGGGATGGAGGCAGGTCGCCCGCAGGGCCCGAAATTTTTTGGGCCGAGCCAGGTCGGGCAAATGGACCGGGCCACAAGCCGGCCCGGACCACGGGCCAATAGGCTGGGCCCCAAAATGGAAAGCCCAGGCCCAGGCCCAAGGTACTGGGCTGGGCTCACGCCCGGGCTTAACCGGGCCGAAACGGGCCGCGCTTTGGGCGGGCTTCGGGCCGCCCACGGGCCTCGGGCCATTTTTACACTCCCACCTGATCCTAATAGAATGGGTTCAGGGGTGATTGAATAGGGTATGGTTAGATTTGAAGAAACCTTTGAAAAATTCAATTTGATTTGAGTTGGGGGTGGCGGAGAATATTTTTTACCCGAACTGTATCCGACTCGCAAATATAATAGCAAATAAATAATAATGTGTATAGTATGTTGTTGAATTTTTATAGAATATATATATAATATCTATTCAATGTATTATTGAGTTTCTATTATGTTACATATAATATAATTTTGATATGTGTACAATATATAATATATTATTTTAATTATAAATATAATTTTCTAGCTTTAATTATTGAGTTTTAATATTATTATTAAATTTCTGATAGTGTTGTGAATTGGGTAAGGCCGAGGGTGGGGGTCACGAGGGTGGTGGTCACATTTGTGGGTTTGGGCTGTGGAGGAGAGTTTCACAAAAGTCGAGTTGGGGTGGGGATAAGCGGCAAAAATTGGGAAAGGGCGGAGTAGGGGGTTTCAATCCATGCCTTACCTGTTGCCATCCTTAGGTTCAATATTCATTGACTGCAACAAGTTTCTTGGGCCAAGTTCATACAGAGCGTTTGCTTTGGTCTCGTAAATAGGTGGTGATATTGGTCTCCGGACATTAGTCGATGTGACAGAGTTAAAACTTATCAAGATGTTTCTTAAACCCAATTTGGTTAGCCAAAACGTCAAAAAATTTAAAATACCACATTAAACATATCAATTAATCATTTTTTCACTTACAATTATCTATTCAACTAAAAAATCATTTCAAAATACACTAAATTTTTTCATTTCATTAAAAAAAAAAAAAAAAAAAAAAAAAAAAAAACTCTAAAAAAATAAGTTTTTCCAACAACAATGATTCGGACCACTAATTTTGGTGCTCTAACGGAGCAGTAATGACATGGCAAGGGAAAAAAAAAAATCAAAACTAAAACATTACATCACAGTGGGTGGGGCATTGCCAGCTCATTAAAACTAGTTTTAGAACTCAAGAAGTAAATCTCTAAAACATTTTTCCAAAATTTAATGGCCAAATTGAGTCATTTTGGTCCACACACACCAACCACTAGCCACCAAGGACAAAAACATCATTTTATATAGACAAAAAAAGAAAAAGTATCAAAAGAAGAACAAGAAGACATTCAAACAGGGATGGCTGTTGTATCCAGCAGCCCTTCTCTTGAATTGTCCGGCCGATCCGCCACCGCGTGCCGCCTCAAAACCGGCAGCTCCACCGGAGCCCGACAAACTGGGCAATCAAAGTGAGAAAAAAGCCACATATCAATACAAGCAGCATGAAAAGAGTGGTTGCACCTAGGTAACTGCCTCACCTCTTCACCCTCTTCAAAAACAGACAAACAAACAGGGCACTCATACTCGTACCCTTGATCTTGAGCCCCTCCTTGCTCTTTCTTGTATTTAAAACTTCCCACCAAGTGTATAGTAGGGTTGTCGAAACTCCGGCTCGATATGGGTTCTAAGGTTCTGACCAATCCCTCGGGGCGGCGGCGGCGTTGGTGGTGGTGTTCGGCGCACCACTTTATGATGATGAGGTTGTAGATGGCGAGGACAACGGCGGCGGTGCCAACTACCACTAGGCCATAGTAGAGCACGGGCATGTTGGACTTGTGTGGGGGAGGTGCTGAGGGAGGTATGAAAGAGTTTGGAACATCACCCATAATATTTTGGTTTTTGTATGAGGTGAAGGGTATATGTAGAGGGAAGTCAAAAGAATTCTATTCATTTATTTATTTATTCATATGGAAAATTGAGTTTATCTTAAAGGATTGGATTATTTTTATGGTATGACTTTGATGATTTAAATCATTTATTTTGTAATTTTTTGTACGTAGATCAATCACAAAACTAAATTCAATCCGATATTTGTAATCATGTAATTTTATTATATTTATTTATTTATTTATTTATTTTTGGGTACATATTATATTTATTTCAAATAGATTTTTTAACAGATAATATTAGCAACAACATGAGAAGTTAGATGATTAGAATGAGAATTGTGATGTGCCTTCCCAACTGGACCTTTTGTCTATTGTGTGAATTGGAGAAAACTCTATACCAATTTTAAATTACTATTGCAAAAGACATAATGAATTGAACTAATTTAATACCATATGAAAAAATTAAAAGATAAAATTAATATAGTTGAAAAGATCAATTGATACATGGACTATTGTATTGGTTTTGTGAGGGAAAAAAAAAATAAGAAGAAAATTAAGGGTATAAATAGGATAATGAGGAAATTCTAATTTTTATTCATTTGTGTTATTTAATAAGGGTAATGCTAGAGAGAGAGAGAGAGAAGAGAGAGAGAGAGAGAGAGAGAGAGAGAGAGAGAATCTAAAGCCGTGGCTGTAAAGTAGTATAGGAAGAGTTTTGTTTGCAACTGTGGGTTCAAGGAAATAAAAGACAAAGAAACGTACCATCACAAACTCGACCTATTTCAAATTTAGATTCTCTTTCTCATTCTCGCTCTGGAATGTATGTGCAATATTTTTGTTATAAAAAAAAAAAAAATTGTGATGATAAAATTTAAAAAATATCGTTAATAAAAATGAGATAAAGTGTTTTTGTTCAAAAAATAATACTTTTACTAAATATTTAATTTCATTGATAAAAATATAATAATGATATTTTTAGTAACAAAAAATTTTATATTTAAAAAATAATTTTATTTTAAAATTTTTATCTTTAAACCGTGATAGAAGATAGACCGTGTACATATTTCTTACTATATTAAGAGTTGGTTTGACATGTTTGAAAAAAGTTAAAAAGTCAAAAAGTCACTATCCTATTTAAGTCACATCATCTTATTTAAGTCACATTACCTGTCTAACATATCACTTCAAATCCAACCCATATTTCATAAAAAGTCAAAAAGTACACTTATTTAAATCATTCCAAACAACTTCTAATAGAACCATAGTATTAGTAAATACACTAACTATTTCTTGATGACGACCATTTGTTGTGCTATGCTTGTTTGGTTTTATTTTAGTTTTTCAAAAATTTTCTTCAAATCAATTTTAGAAACAATAAATGAAAAAACAATAAATGAAAACAAAACATAAAAAACAAAAATATAGTCAAATACATCCACATAAACAAAAATACAAACGCTCACAAGAAACATGTTTGTGGGGTCAACAGTAGTTGTGGGATCATAAATATATCTGTAAAGGGTTATGTTAGGAATTCTACATAAATTATTAATTTTTTTACTAAATCTCTTACATGGATATGAGACCTATACACATGTAATTTGTGTGGATTCTACACTCATATGAAAGGTTTGGTAGAGAAAATTGGATAATTTATTTATGGTCCATAGTATTTTCCATCTGTGAAAGCTAAAAAAAATTATTTAGTAGTTCTGAAATAAATTCACTTACTATATATTGGTTAAATTAGTGTTATTCTCAATACTTTTTTGTTAAGTTTTTGATAAATATTAAGTGATAAATAGGGTGAAGTATTGTTCAAAGACCATTAAACAACCTCTCCAAAAAATTGATATATTGTCTATCTAACTAATATTATTATTAAAAAAGAAATTAAGCGAAAAAAATAGAAGTGTTAGGTTGAGTTAATCATTTGAATTGTATAAATTGTTTCAAAATCATAAAGTTTTGTACTTTTTTTTTTGGATCAAAATTTTGTAATTTTTCTTGATGTTCCTTTGCCGTCCAAGGTGTCTTATTTGGGTTATATGATTGAAAGCACACATCAAAGTTAAGAAATTTATTTATAAAAAAGATAGTGATGTTTATGTATAGGAAAATTTTAATATATATCTTCTCTTTTTTTTAAAATGTATTATATATATTTTTATTTATGTCATTTTTTAAAAAATTATAATTATGACATTATTTTAATTATGATTCATAAGTTTTTTAGTTATATCTCATATTGTGTTTAATTAATGACATTTTTTTTTATATATAATTTTGACTCAAAAAATTAAAATTATATTATTTTTTCTTTTAATTATAAAATTGCACTCTTCAAAGAAGGTACGCTATAGTATTTGCGGTACGTACATCCTCTTTATGGTAAACAATTCTACTTTCTATCCCCACTCAAGGAGTTAGATAAGGGGACCTCTTTTCCCTTGTCTCTTTATTCTCTGTCTCAATCAACTCTCTTGTGACCTCTTAACTGCTTCTGACTCTCATCTCATTCACCCTATTCGGATTGCTAAAGGAGGCCTAGGCATATCACATCTGTTTTTTTACCGATGATATTCTCCTTTTTTGCCGTGTCACTGTCAAAAATTGTACTCATCTCTCAGCTACCTTATCCTCCTGTCAAAAATACTCATCTCTCAACTACCAAATCCAAATTATTTTTCTCCCCCAACACTAACATCATCTCGCTCACCGGCATCCAATCCACCTCAAAACTTGGTATCTAATTGGGTGTTCCTCTTTCCCATGGCCATAACACTGCTACAGATTTTCAACTAATTTTAGATAAAATTAACGATCGTTTTTCAGATTGGAAACCACACATGCTCTCTCTCGCAGGCTGAACTCTCATTAATTCCGTTCTTAACTCTATTCCTGCATATTCCATGCAAACTCACATCCTTCCCATGTCGGTTTGCACTACCATCGATTGCAAAATTGGTTCTTTTCTTTGGAACAACACTCCCATATAAGATTATGCAAAAATATTACCAAATTCGCTAAAATCGCACCGATGCACATCAATCTGCACTGCTCTATCTATATCAACCAACGTCGCTCTATCTATTAACCGCGGTTTAAACTTTAAAATTTATAATCATCATTTGAAACTCTACCGCTCCGCTATAGTTAATACATATATATATTTTTTAACTTATAACGAAATATCAAAGTAAAAATAAGTGTAAAAGAGATTTAAAATGTAAAATTTATTACAAATTTACTAGCGATATATGAAAAATATTATGTAAAATTAATGTGTTATATATATGAAAAAATATTATGCAAAGGCTTGATAAATTGGTTAGAATATTATTCAATTTGTCAATCTACTCAAAACCACTCAAATCGTAATTTGCCAATCCACCAATCTGCTAATTCGTCATTCGATTTATAATTTTACTCTCAAATTACTCGAACTGAACTACACTATGCACACCCCTACTCCTACACACAAAAAATGACACACTATCTCTTGGGTAACTATTGCCAAAAAACATGAGTGGACTTGGTATTTGTGCATCTTGCAAACAAAATTAAGCCCATTTCTTACACCTAGCTTGGAGACTCTACTCTAACCCTTGCACTCTTTGGACCTAAATCCTAAAATGTAAATATTTCCCTTCCACTACCTTTCAACATGCAATAGCTCATCCTTACCATAGCCGTTAGTGGAAAAATATTATCAAGGCTAGGAATACCGTTCTCACAACAATTCAATGGCAACTTAACCGAAACTCTGCCAAATCTTTTTGGTATGATAAATGGCTCTCCTTTGGCACTCTCTGCCAGTTTGTTATTGCTCATTTGCCTGAACCATGGGAAACACTTCATCTATCTGATGTTATCTCTTCTGCTGGTGAATGACAACTTGAACCTTTCATCCATTCAATACCAATCACATCATACAGATTATTCGTGGAAGCCATATTTCCATCTCCACATATCTTGCAAAAGATACTCGCCTATAGCCTTCACACTCTGGCCATTATACCTTTAAATCAGCTACAATCATTTTCCTCCCCATCGATTCTCTTCCTTTTCTAGAATTGGTTATGGAAGAATAAATGTCCACCTAAACTCAACTTTTTTCTATGGCGTTGCACTCATAATCGGCTTCCAGTTTATTCTTCTCACACTGCCCAACCTATTCCTCCCTGCCATAGATGTAAAATGGTCTTTGGGTTACTAGATGCCTTCACCGATACTTAAAAAAGGTAATAAAATCTTATATTTCAACTGCTAATGCTCTAGCAAGAATTGATGTTCCGAAAAGACAATTGTTAGTATAGCTGCAAATGTGTCTAAGTCATGCCAGAAGCATGATTGACCTATTGGTGCAAAATACAAAGTTCCTCGAAAGAGGAAGACAATTGGTGCTCTAGAAGAGACCATAGGTAGCGCTTTTAAAGAGGCTAGACCCACAAAAATTCCTAGTGCTCTTGAAGATGCTAGATCTACGCTACTGAAAATGTGCTCTTGAAGAGACCATTACCTAGCACTCTTGAAGAGGCTAGCCATTTTCAACATCACACCCATTACCATGGGCTTTACTTTTTACATATATTATTTGGAATATTTGGTTGGCCAGCAACCATAGCTATTTCAACCCAACTAATTTCTTTGTCAGCAAACCAACTGCAATCCACTATTCATCAATCCATGGAATTTTACTTTCTGGCCTGTTCTCACAAACACCCAAAACCCAAGCATACTCTTTGGATTAAATGACAGTTTCCCACACCCACTTTTCTCAAACTCAATATTGATGGATATGCTCTTGGCCAACTTGGTCGAGCTAGCATCGCTGGTCATTGGATCTTGGGTTTCGGACAGCAACTAGTATGGTAGCCGAACTATGGGCCATTAATCACATTATACAGATTATTCGTGGCAACCATATTAGTGAACCAAGCATGGAATCAAGCTTGGCTAGTTATGGTAATCCGGTTCAAGCTAAAGTATACTAGATTAATGGGCAATTGGGAGGGAGATTTGTGCCGCACAAATGGGCCGAGCTAAGTCAAGATTAGAATTGCTGTCATGGGCCTTACGGCCGATTCGAAGAGACACCCAGCATTAGGCTGAGGTACTCAGTTAGCTTGGTTCAATGCTGAGGTCAATAGAATGGTAGTGTTGCTCTCAACCGGATTGAGGGGTAGCTTTCGATCTCTGCCAAGCAGAGAAATAATCGAGATCGATGACTCAGTTGCGAGCAGGCTGACTGTGTTGACTTTGGCTCAGTACCGGGCAAGGCTGGCTTAAACAAGTTCAACTGACCCAACCAAGATGTAGATGACCGTCTAGATAGAGCTAGGCCAGTTGGTAGAAGTTGCTCTTGTGAACATCTGTATGTCAGATTGCGGGTAGCTCGTCAAGAGCTGCTATGTGGCCCAATTGAAGAGCAAATAGAGGAACCCACTGTCTATGCACGTCAATATTGTTTGGCTACTTTGTTGATGCTGTTTGGCAGTATAGTCACACACACACGTGTAATACAAGGAAAGAATAGTACATCCACGTGTCCTGGAGAGGATGAACAGAGTAATGCGTACACAAACTCTATAAACCCTTCAGCGCCTCCATGCAACAGGTCTGTGATCTTCCTTACACTGAGCTATCTTCTCTTTTGTCCTTTACTCTCTAAGGGTGTTAACTTGACCGTTGGAGGGGTTTTCCAGTAGCACACCCGCCGGGTAGCTCACCTTGGTTGTGTTTTCAGATTCAACAATGTTGTTCAGAGTAATGCGAACCTTGGACGTAAGGAATACAAAAGCGTAGAATATTTGTTTCCCGTACAATTGGCGCCGTCTGTGAGAACTATGAACAGATAAAACCTTGACCTCTATGCTTGTCTAATCATTTTCCATGGCAAACGATGATGTTCTGAAGTTTGTTATCAATGGCATTATGGCAGTGTCAGTCTGGCAGCGAGACGACTTGTCCATCATTCCAATAATGACTGGTTTGGAGATCTCCATGTGAGGACCCTCCAAAGACGTACGAGACAAACACGCATGGAGTTTTGGGTGCTCATTGAGCCTAGAAGAACATCGCTGACGCGAGAATCACACACTTAGTACCTGGAAAGCAAGCTGAGAGACCAAGACGCCATCATCAGAAGGATGACGACAAAGATGGAGGCTATGAAGCGCCAGCTGAAGAGAAAGGGCATTGCTGGAGTGGGAAACCATAGTGAGCGAGTCCAGTCCTACCATTCAGACAGTCACAGTAGGCGGTCGACGCCCTTACTTTCCATTACCAAAAGGTTCAGAGCTAATCACTTTATTGTGCTAGTGGAGTTGTCTCTCGCTCGAGACAGTAGCTACAGGCCCTCGCATCCATCGACGATGTCGAGATACTCTCATTCCGATCAATCGGGAGATTTAAAGGAAATATTGGAGGAGCGAGCGAGCTGGAGGGAGGCATAGAAAGTGCCAGCATTGCAACGGTTAACCCACGGTGGTCGTGCTAGCGAGGAGGTCATGATGTCGCCCTGCATCTTACTCTGCACATACCACAAGATAGAGACTTGGCAAGGCTGAGTGCCACCCCTTTTTCTCTTGAAATAGAAAATGCACCGCTTCCTACCGATTTCCACCAGCCAAAATTCATGCTTTACGATGGAAAAACTGACTCGTACATGCACGTGAGCCACTTTCGGCTGGTGATGGCTGGCCACAAACGTAACAATGCATTAATGTGCCTCATTTTCCTAACAAGTTTAGACAAATTGGGCCTAAAGTGGTTCGAGAGGTTGTCAGAGGAGAGTATTGAGAGATGACAACAATTGGTAGAGGCGTTTGTCACTCGATTCAAGACAAACACTAAAATACCCAAGGAGGTTGACTATTTTTTGGGAATCAAGATGGAACCAGGCGACTCGTTGAAGACGTATATCGCCTAGTATTGGGAAACATTCAATGAAATTCTTGATTGCCCGGCAAACCTAGCAATCACCCAATACAAGCGTGGTCTTCCAGTTGGGCATAGACTTAGAGACCCACTTACCATGACCTTCTCAAAGGTGTGATCAATGTGATCCATGGAATCATCGAACCAGCACGAGTATGCGAGCCTAGAGGGATGATCAAGAAGGTTGAACACATGAAGGAAATTCTGTTCGTCCAACCTACCATAAAGAGGGGCAAGACCGAAGTCACATATGTCATCACTTTCTCCAGTAAAGATCTGGAGCGAATCCAAATCCCACACAATGACGCGCTAGTCATCACGCTGCGCATCAAAGACTTCGACATCAAACGCATTTTAATAAACCAAGGTAGCTCGGTTGAAATAATGCATTATGACACTTTCAAGCAAATTAAGCTGGAGGACAAAGTCTTAGCCTGGCAACCTCGTCGCTGGTTGGCTTTAACTCACAACCAGAATGATCAGCCGGAAAGATTATCTTACCAGCCAGAGTGGGTTCCATTGTCAAGAAAGTGGAGTTTTGGGTGTTGAAGGTGCCCTCGACTTACAACCTGATCCTAGGTAGATGATGACTTCATGCCATGCAAGTGGTGGCGTCAACTTGCCACCAAGTAATGAGGTTCCCCTCTACCACCAGGATGATAGAGGAAGTATGAGGGTGTTCAAGTCATGGCTAAACAATGTTTTGTGGCCATAAACAGAAGCCGAGCAGCCAAAGGCTTCGTGCAAATGATCGAAGGATCAGAAGATCAGAGGGTCCCAGACAATGTCGACAAAAAGGCGAAAGATAAGACCGTTAAAGACTTGGTAGAAGTAAGAATCGACGAAAACGATCTGACCAAGTTCTTTTTGCTGGGGTCATTTTTGTCTGCCCAAGAGCAATTGGAGATTGTGAACTTCTTGGTGGCGAACATTGAAGTGTTTGCATAGATGCCTTACAACTTGGCTAGCATCGATCTAAACTTCATTTGCCACCAATACAATGTCTTCCCAGACGCCTGACCAGTCATACAAAGAACGCAACGATCAACACTTCATCATACCGAAGTGGTGGCATACGAAATCAAGAATTTGTTGGAGGCAGGGGCAATCGAAAAGGTGCACTACCCTTGGTGGATTTTAAACACGGTAGTTGTGCTAAAAAAGAACGGAAAGTGACGGGTCTACGTTGACTACAAGACGGTCGACAGAGCTTGCCCTAAGGATAGCTTCCCATTGCCCTAAATCGACCAACTGGTGGATCTTACGGCCGGGCACAATAGACTCGGTTTCCTAGACGTCTACCGCTGCTATCACCAAATCGCCATATACAAGCTTGATTGGGAAATTATTTATTTCACAACTCCAAGGGGGTTGTACTACTATAAAGTCATGCCCGTCAGACTGAAGAATGCTGGGGTCACCTTCTAAAGAATGATTACTAAGATGTTCGCCCCTCTTCTTGGCTGGACCATGGAGGCATACATTAACGACATGGTAATCAAAAGTAAGAATGAGACCGATCACCTGAACGACCTAGTGGAGATGTTCGCGGTCCTTAAGCGGCATAAGTTGTGCCTCAACGTGTCTAAATACGCCTTCAGCATCAGATCAGAAAAGTTTTTAGGTTCTTGGTGACAAATCAAGGAATAGAGGTGGATCTCTCCCAAATCAAGGCTATACAGGAGTTGAAGCGGCCAAATTCAACAAAAGATATGTAATATCTTGCCTGGACGGCAGCTGCAATTAATAGATTTATAAGCCGGTCATCCGATAGTTGCCATCCCTTCTTCCAGGCTTTGAAATCGAAGTTCTCGTGGGATGAGGAATGCAACCAAGCGTTGGTAGACTTGAAGATATACTTGTCATCCGCCCCACTTTTAGAGCATAAAGCATACAACACCTTTCGATCTTCTATGTGAGCACAACATTGCTTCCAGTAGAATCGAGATACTTGCCATTGGAAAAGCTTACCTTAGCACTAATGATGGCCTTTAGGAAGTTGGCATACTATTTTCACGCTCACACGATCATAGCGTTGAACAAGTTCCCACTAAAGGCCTTATTTGAGAGAGCAGACTTCTCCGGTCAGATCCTGAAGTGGACAGTCGAATTGGGATAGTTCGACATCAAGTTTCAATCTAAAACCACATTAAAGCCCAAGCATTGGCCGATTTTGTCGCAAAGTTCTCACCAGGGACTCATATAGTTTTCCTGGTAGATCTTTCAAACGCAACCGGACAAAGGGTAGTGGGCTTCACAAAAATTGCAAAGCCTACTATCCCATTAACACGTCCCACTGAGTCAACCAAGCTAAGCGAAGATGACATTACGAAAATTGCAAGGCCTATACTCCTTCTGGTTGATACCAACCTACCTGCCAAACAAAACGGGGAAGGCGTAGTGGAAATTGTGCACTAGACCATCAACCTACCAACTAAAGAACAAACAGGACCTAACAATGTGTTGTTGAGTTTGGGAATAACAGAACAACTTGTCAGCGACACATCGTTTGGGGGATGAGGTCATATAACTTACAGCCATCAATGGCGCGCTTGAAGTGGAAATAGCTAAACCGCCATGCAAACATACAACCAAACCAAACAACAAAGACAATGAATGCAATGTTCTTCAAAAATTGTGAGAACCCTCAGAATGTTGGAAGTTGTTCATCCGGGAAATATGGAAACTTTTCGTCGATGATGCTTCAAACAGGCATGGTGCTAGATTGGGCATAGTTTTGATCTCACCGGATAGTTTGACCGTAGAACATTCGATTACACTCCGGTTCCCAGCATAATGAGGCTGAGTATGAGGCGTTGTTTGCTGGACTAAAAAGTGCACTCCGATTAAAAGCATCAGAGTTAATGGTTTATAACGACTCCCAGCTCATTATCAACCAAGTGTCTAGAGAATATGAAGCCAAGGATGGTAGAATGGCCAAATATTGAACCCTCATAAGGGAAGAGCTTAAGAAATTTCAAGCAATTAGAGTCGAACAAATTGGTTGCGAAGAGAACAGTCAGGCAGATGAGTTAGCCAATTTAGCTTCTATGGCCGACAAATCAAGACCTGGCCCTCTACTAATTGAATTCCTCTCAAGACCCAGCATTGAAGAACTAGAAGTGGCAGAGATCGTCTGCGTCGAGCTAGGACTCTCTTGGATGGACCCCATCATAATCTTTCTGAAGGACAAGGTCTTGCCGACCGATAAGTAAGAAGCAAACAAAATCCAGGTTAAATCTGAGTGATTTTGGCTATCTCTTTTTGGCGTCTTGTACAAAAAGTCATTCACATGACCTTACTTGAAGTGCGTCCATCCAAGCAAAGTCAAAGCCTTTCTTTTCGAAATCTCATGAAGGCATGCGTAGAAGCGACATCAGCGGTAGATCTCTAGCTTACCACGCTATTTCGCAAGGGTATTGATGGCCTTGCATGCTAGCCAACGTACAAAAATACGTGAGAAAATGTGAAAAATGGCAAAATTTTGCACACCAGATTCATCAACCGGCCAGAGTACTACTCCCTCTTAAAAGTCCTTAGCTATTCGCAATGTGGGAGCTAGACATAGTAGGACCACTCCCAACCGCACCTAGCAACCGCAAATTCTTCATTACAGCAACAGATTACTTCACCAAATGGGTGGAAGCTGAGCCTCTGGCGACCATTAAGGAGAAAGATGAGAAGAAATTTGTCTAGCAAAATGTGGCAACACGGTTCGAAGTCCCCAAGGCTCTAATCTTCGACAACGACACCCAATTTGATGAAAAAAATGTTTAGAGGATTCTACAAGGAGTTAGAGATAGAATTTTACAATTCAACAATGGCTTACCCTCAGTCGAATGGCCAAACGAAAGTGTTAAACAAGACCATTCTGGATAGATTGAAGAAGAGGCTGGAGAAAGCGAAAGACAAGTGTACCAAGGAACTTCCTAATGTCCTATGGGGTTACCAGACAACACCAAGACGTTCAACGGGGGAGATGCCTTTCGCCTTGACATATGGCATGGAAGCAGTTATCCCGTTGGAAATCGGCATACCTACTATCCAGAGTGAAAACTTTGAACCAGATTTGAATGCAGAAGCCATCGCCCTGGAGTTGGACCTCGTGGAAGAACGAAGAAAAAATGCGCTAATCCACATCGCAACATACCAACAAGAGCTGTCCAGGAAGTACAACAAAATAGTCTATCCCAAACAGTTCAAAATCGGGGATTAGGTCTTACGCAAAGTAATAGACAACACCTTGATACCGGGTGAAGGAAAATTGGGAGCAAACTAGGAAGGATACACCTAGTTAATGTAATGGATGCATTAACCTTTCCAACCTTTGTTGTAAATTTGTTAATGTAATTAATACACCTAGAATGACCTTACAAGATAACCGATTTGGCAGGCCAAGGGGCATATCACCTAGAATGTCTAGATGGCCAAGCCATACCCAGGCCGTGGAATGTAGCAAATTTGAAGTCATTCTTCTTCTAGTCTTGCTCTCAATGTAACCTCCTCATTTCATGATGTAATTTTCCAAACTTTGCTGTAAATTTGTTAATGTAATAGATACAATGGTTCATTTCACATGGAAATTGTAGTTTTATTTTCATTCCTTTCTGACGTGTTGCCAAGGACAAAGAGCAATGGGCTACTGAGCTGGTTTTGCTCGGCAAGACGAGTTGATGACTTGTTCAAATCAAAGTACTATGCCAAGTTGGTTTTGCTCAGCAAAATGAGTTGATATTTGGTTTAACTCGAACCCCCTTGCGAACCTGATTTTAGCTCGGCAAGATGAGAAGTTGGTAATTTACCCAACTATTGTATTCCTTGTCGAGACGGATTTTAGCTCGGCAAGATGAGAAGTTGGTGATTTACCCAACTATTGTATTCCTTGTCGAGGCGGATTTTAGCTCGGCAAGATAGAAAGTTGGTGATTTGCACAATTGTTGTGTTCCTTGCTGAAGTGGATTTTAGCACAGCAAAACAGAAAGTTAGTGATTTGCCCAACAGTTGTATTCCTTGTCAAAGCAGATTTTAGCTCGACAAGATAAAAAGTTGGTGATTTGGTCAACTATTGTGTTCCTTGCCAAAGCAGATTTTAGCTCGGCAAGACGAAAAGTTGGTGATTTGCCCAATCGTTGTATTCCTTGTCAAAACAGATTTTAGCTCAACAAGATGAAAAGATGGTGGTTTGCCCAACAATTGTATTCCTTGCCAAAATAGATTTTAGCTTGGCAAGATGCATGATTTATTCAAATCTTAAGCTAGTACTGAGCTGATTTTGCTTGATAGAAAGGGTTGGTTTGTTCAACTTTAGGTCATTGCTGAGCTGATTTTTGCTCGGTAGATTTGGTTGATGAGTTGTTCGACCATGGATTTATTACCGAGTTGAATTTGCTTGGTAGGTTGGGTTGATAACCGAGGTGTTTAATAAGCATGCATCACGCAAAAATCACAGATGGAAAAAGACTTGCAAAATTTTCATTGATGAAAAAATTAAGTACAAAAATTGGGGCAGATAGCCCAGTTACAATGTTCAGAAACAAAAGAAAAAAAGAAGAAAATAAACAAGTTAAATAAGGGGGGACAAATCATTAGCAAAGTCATCACCAGCATTAGCTCTTTCTTGCTCAGTTCTAGTAGCATCTCCGCCTCCACCAAACTTAGCCGATGTAACTTCTACCTCTTCATCTGCCTCTTCCTCTTGCAAGGCACTGAAGACATTCTCAACCAAAAAGACCATGTAGGGCAATCGGAAGTGAGGGGGAGGAGTAGTGAACACCTCGGTCATAACCTCATGGCCAAGCTTCTCGCAAGCTAGTTTCTAGCTGGATTGGATGAAAATGTCCTTTGTGGCCTTGGCCTACTTCATGTAGCTCTCATTGGCCTCCTTGAAGACTTAGTCTTTGGCTACCTTCTCGGCTTTAGCCACCTGTCTCTTCAACTCTTCGAGCTCAGAGCACGTAGTGTCCCTTTCCTGCTTAGTGTTGCCAAGCTGGCCGAGGAGCCTAACATTGTCTGCATTGGCCAGCTCTAGAGAAGATTTGGCCTGCCCGAGCTCGGCCTCGAAATACTTGCCTTGCGTGGTGGTGTCAATCACTTTCTGTTGTAAATTGACTACGTGTTCCATCACTATGTGGGTCTTTTGGATCGCATACAAGATGAAAACAATTAGAAGGCCAAACCGAGCAAATAGTTAACCAATTTTTGGTGCAACACTTACCCTGGTCATGGACTTCACCACAGATTTGACCATCCTGGTGTCTGGCACGTGGTCGGTCCCGAGCTTGTCACCAAGAAGTTGGACAAATCAAAGGCAAGAAAGTGTTCCTTTTCCCCTTTGATAGAAGCAATGGTGAGGACGTTATTGCCCTGGTACCTTAATTTTGGCTACCAGGCAAGAGCTGGCTCAACCTCTGCTGCATGTTCGCTGCTTAGCTCGGCTATAAGCTCAGCCGAAGGATCAATTAAGCGAGCTCTTTTGCCAGCCTGGCGAGATTGTGTGTCGGAGGATTCGGCAGTGGAGGAGGCCAAGGCCAGCACGGCTGCTGAACCTTCACTGGTTGTTGGAGCGGGTGGAAGTATGCTTCTCGGTAGTTCTTGGGAGGTGGCGGTTATGAGATTCTTGATCCCATTCCTTTTTGCCATCTCTTTTTCCTTGGTTAGCTAAATCAAAGGAATGTCTTGCAGACGTGGATCTGGAAAAGGTGAGGGCTCAGTTAGGAAATTGGTGACCTTACTCTTCCGCTTTGCCGAATATAGGTAACTCGGCACGTAACCGAGCAGGTTGTGGTAGCTTCGCTTTTTGTATTATAGCACGGTTCTCACTACCACCTCATTTGGGTGAGGGTACAAGGCTTGCAGCTCAGCTATACCTACAAAAGAAGTCTATTAGCTTGGCGAAACAAGATGAAAATGAATTGACTAGTTTTGAAATTTGGCTTATATGCTGAGCCTTTATATTTGCTAATGTACCAGTTAGGTATGTCAGCAGTTTTGTAGTTGTCGATTACCCAGAAGAAATCGTCGTCATGAAGATCTTTATTCGACGTGCTGGTTACGAGACACTCTCTGCCCGGCCTTATTTTCAAATACTAGTTGAATCCATCACTGGTGTGACCAAGTGTGTACTGGTGTAATATCTCAACCAGTCCAAGGTTCAAATCGAGCTTATGATTGAGCTCGGCTACTCCGTTAATTATGTGGAAGGTATTGGTAGACACTTGTGTGGGGCATAGCCCAATGCGTCTTAAGAACTCACACATTAAAGGCTAAATCGGGAAGTGAAGCCCCCCATTTGGTGATTGATAACATGGTGAAGGGGGCTTGCCCTAAGAAATGATCTCTTCCTTGCCAAGCTCGAAGTGCACGTTCGTTGGGACGCCGTATTTTTCACGGAACTCGGCTAATGCGTCTGGCGTGTTTACCAGGAAGCGATATTGCCCCATGTAGCTCGGTTTAATTTGCTTGGCAGAGGGCGTTGGTCAAAATATGCAATGACTGCTCAGTCTTTGAAAGCACTTGTGTTGGTGTGCCTAGTCATCTAGGATTATGCATAAGTGGAAAATCAAATTTAAAGTGCAAGTGACAGCACGATCAGGCAAATGAGCTGGGGTTTTAGATCGGTCGTTCAAACGAGATGGGGTTTTAGCTCCGTCGTTCAAACAAGCTGGAGTTTTAGCTCGGTTGTTCAGAGGAGTTGGGTTTTGGCTCGTTCGACAAGTGAGCCAAAGTGTATCTCGGTTGCATAATGACAAGAAGTCCTAGCTCGACTGAGCGAAGCGGATTTCGCTCGGTTGCGCGGCCTAAGGAGTTAATTTATTCATAGCTCGGTTTCTTCAGACTTGGTAAACATGAAGTTTACCCAGTTGGGTTGTGATTTTGGATCAAAAGGTGGTTTTTTGCCCGGTCTGACCTAGTTCTTTCTGCGTTCATCCTAGAGGATGAACTGTGTGTTGGGAAATCATGACAGGGGCAATTGAGCACTAGGTATGGTTCGGAACTCGTGTTTTTCCCAGTTTTTAGTGGTTTTTGGGTTTTATTATTATCTTCTACATGCGAGTAATGATAGTATAAACTCAAAAACATGAAGAATAGTAAAACATATTGATGGGCATGAAGAAACTTATAGATTAGAAGCTTCAATCGAAGTCCCAATTGGTGCAAGGTTCTTTGAAGGTGATGGTAATGCCGAATCTATGAGAGAAATGCTTCGATTTGGGCACGAAATGTGAAAAATAGATATTGGGAGCTTTGGTTCTCAGGTTGTGCAATCGGCAAAGAAGATGAACAGTGAATGGCTAAGGGAGAGCAGAGATAGTATGTGTATAGAAAGTAAGGGGACGCCTAAATTTGAAAGATTTCTTGGGAAATTGTGCCCATCATCATGACGAAGCGACGCGTGTCCCCAATGTTATGTCAGAATAGTGCGGGGACCGTGTTCTCCGAAGCGTCAGATTTGCACTGGACAGATTAGTGAACCAAGCGTGGAATCAAGCTTGGCCAATTATGGTAATCCGGCTCATGCTGAAGCAAACCAGATTAAGGGGGCATTGAGAGGGAGATTTGCACCGCACAAATGGACCGAGCTAAGTCAGGATTAAGACTGCTGTCATGGGCCTTACAGCCAGTCTAGAAAGATACCTAGCGTTGGGTCGAGGTACTCAATTAGCTCAGTTCAATATTAAGGTCAATAGAATGGTAGTGTTTCTTTTAACTAGACTAATGAGTAGCTTTTAACCTCGACGAGACAGATGAATGATTGAGATCAACGACTCAGTTGGGAGCAGGTTAACCGTGTCGACCCTGGCTCAATGCCAGATAACGTTGGCTTGAGCGAGTTTGACTGACCTGACTGAGTTGTAGATGACCGACTAGATATCTCGGACCGACTTCGACCTGGCCGAGTTATAGACGACCGAGTTTGGCTGACCTGATTGAGTTCAACCTGACCGAGGTAGAAGTTACTCTTGCAAACAGCCACACACCGGATAGTGGATAGCTCTGTAAAAGCTGCCACGTGGCCCAATTGAAGAGCAGAAGGAGGAACCCACACTACAAGAATTTCATTTTTTCGCAACGCAACAAAATATGCTTCTACAAGGGAAAACTCGTTAGCAAAGAGTTTTGCCAACACAGAGCTACGTCGGCAACCTGTAGGCAAAAGTGAGTCGGCAAAACTTTTTGCCAACGAAATTATCATTCCGTTGGTAAAAGTAATGCCTTTAGTGACAAACATAGTTGTCGATAAAAGCCTTCATCTATCGTTGGCAATTTACCTTGTGTCGATAAAAGTAATTAAAATATGATGATCGTATGGCACTTTTCCCAACACAAATTTGCATCAGCAAAAAATACACTTTTAGCAACAAAATATGAGTCGGCAAAAGTAAACTTTTAGCGACACATTTACGTCGGTAAATGTTTCCATTTGCCGACGATTTGCTTGTCAAGAAAGCTTTACTTTTGGCTACGAGAAATTTGCATCAGCAAAAAATACACTTCTAGCAACACAATATGAGTTGGCAAAAGTGAATTATTGGTAACACATTTACGTCAATAAATGTTGCCATTTACTGATGAATTGTTTGTCAAGAAAGCTTTACTTTTTGGCATCGACAAATTTGCATCAGCAAAAATAATAGCAAATATTTACATTTTTTTTATAAGATTTCTTTTACCGACAATTGATTGAGTCGCTAAAAATGTAAAAAAAGTGGCATATATATAGTGCACATTTGACAATAATTTTCTATAAAATGCTCCTTTGTGACTTTCCCCCCCTTGTAATAACCTATATTTCTCTGTAAAACATACCAAAAAAATCTATATATAACAAATAATACAAAGTAAACATACCAGTACATCGAACCAATTAGTATTGTAACAAATTAATATTTTCAATGCATTTTAATATTCCAAATTTCATTAAAATATCCAACAATACTAAACATAAGAATCCTAAAATGTGTCAAACTATCCAACAATCCCAAACATAATAATTCTAAAAAGTACACAAATATTCAACAAAATAACCTATAAAACAAAACAAAGAAAAATAAAATGAATGGCTATATGCGAAACGAAAAATTATCATATCTTTAATGACCATATATATCACTACTGAGCCACGAACGTCCATCACCAACATGTGAACAAAAGGATAAAAACATGAGTATTTTATCAATACATTAACTTCAAAAGTAATATACAAATATACTAAAATTAATTGAATTAGTTAAACTTATTTCATTTTTAAGTGTGAAGTGTTCATACATGCAATTTGAGCTTCATAGGAATAAAGCTGCCTTTGAGAATGTGGTGGAAAACCTGGTCAATATCATAAACTTAATAACCAAATGAATTAGAAACATATCCTATTGAAGATCCTAATGTTCAAACACAGCAAATTGATCCCTTAAAGAATACTTATTGCGTTTGGTAGAGTTTTGTAAATATGATTTGAGAGTATGAGTTGTATTTTGAGTTTATGAGGTTTGGAATTATGATTTGAGTGTGGAAAATTTGTTTGGTAAAGAGTTTTAAAAATAGTTTTGAAAAGAGTTTTGAATTTAGTGGGGAATTGTTGATGTGACATTTGATATTTGATACAAAAATTTACTACTCATAACCAAACATACAACTCAAAATTATTTTAAAGCACATAAAAAATTTTAAAAAATTCAGAAAATGTTTTTTTTGAATATATAAAAATTAACATATCAATTGCAATAAATAAAATAAAATAAAAATCACTATTCCAGTCAACCGGTCGGACGACCGGTTTGGCAAAATTTGCAAAAAAAAATTCTGAAAAGCGCACTTGTCTCAGAGTTCTCTGTAAAGTTTTGGAAACGTATTTCCAAAATTCGTTCCAAACATCATGCTCTAGTGTAGGTGTAGAATCATATTTCCAAAAACACCACCAAACAGAGCCTTATGTTCTTTTACTAACAATAAAAATTGGTGCCAACATCCTTATTTTCCGCTAGGTTTTTAATTGATGGCCCGTGGTCGCAAAGCACTTTCAATGCTGGTGTTATATGGATAGCCTTGGACAGTAGGGGAAATCAGATAGTGAAGAAGTTCTCTTTTGTTACTTCATCAGCTCTAACAGCAGAAGCTACAGCGTGTCTATAGGTACTAAAGTGGTGTGTGGACAACATTGTTAAGGTAGTTACTATATATATTGTTAGTCCAAAGAATTAAGGTCGGACAAGCTATGGAATGGAATCTGAAGCATCTTTTGCTTTTCATTATGTTACCTTTTGTAAAATGGTAGACTTTGTTGGTATAAACTCATGCACCTAGGAAGGTAGTGCAAGCAGCCCATTTGTTGGCAAAATTAGCATCTTCAGGGGGCTGTTAGTGTTTTCATAATGTCCTATTTTGAGCAATACAACTATATCAAAAAGATAAAAAATAAAAATTGAGCCTAATTTCCAAACCAGAAGTCTTGTGCTTATATTGTGAGTTTCTACAAGTCACTTTTTGTCCTTAATAAGGTGTTTCAAACCAAGTCCTAGGCATTTTCATGATTATTACACAGTTTTCCCTATTTTAAAGCTAAAGAGTTCAAAAAATGCAAGTTTGAGCTTAATTTTGAAATCGGGAGTCTAGTGCTTGTTCGGTGAATTTGTATAAGTCACTTTGGTCCTTGCTAAGGTGTTTGAACTGATTATTGGATATTTCTATAGTTAATTCAAATTGTTTTCCCTCCGGATGCCAATTTTCAACCTTAAGTATTCAAAAATGTACCCACCAAAAAAAAAAAAAAAAAGTGTTCCAAAAAATGCAGATTTGAGCTTAATTTTAAAATGGGGAATCCTATGATTCTTCCATGAGTTTCTACAAATTAGTTTAATTCTTACTAAGTTGTTCGTACTGATTCTTGGGCATTTTCCATGACTATTTCACAATTTTTCCCTCTAAATGCTTATTTTCAAGCATAAATACTAAAAAAAAAAATTTGTTCTTACTTCTATGCTTACTTTTGGTTGGCAAGAAGTCAACTACAACAAAAGACAATCAAAACAACAAACACCAACGGAATCTTGCTTCCCCTGTTTCAAAGTCGAGCTAAAAGTAACAAACAATACTTAAGACCTAAACCAACAACATTGAACCTGCCATGTAAGTACCACAACTCAGCACCCAAAGACAACAACCAAACCAGCCCCAATACAGTAGCAATCATGCCACAAAGTGTTGAATTACTTGGATATTTTTCGTACTGTTGCTGGTAACATCAAGCATTTGGTTTTGTTTATTCCCGGCTAGGTTGGGTCTATACTAAAGGTTGTTATTGACTGTACATGAATAAGGTTAGAGTGCCATGTGTTGGGCTATTTGTTAGAGGTGGTTGCTTATGTGTTGTGTCTTGATACACAGTTCTAACTTGCATTCCATTAATTTCCTTTTAGTTTCTTCATTTCTTGTTTCTCTTAAATTTTTTCTTATTTTAATTAACTGTACACATAATCGATTCTAAGATTTTATTAGCAAAAAATCAAGATTAATATTGAACTTGATGTTAGCGTAATCTCATGTCATTGCCCTTGAAGTAGTATTAAACCTTTTTTTTTTTGTGGTTATTTTCTCACAAAGTGGATGATATATTGATTCCAAAGAATAAAGCTGTAATAGCGGAAAACAAAAGGGGGAAAAGGGAAGTCAGAGATATAAGATTTGTAGATGTGAAAATTTGGAATCTGGATCGTCTCCTTGAGCTCGGTCCTTGAGGGCCTTCGGGTCCAGTTTGAGGCCCGATTTTGATAATCTGAACCGTTCATATTTTAATATTTACTCAGTATAACATACCTGTAAAAAATCAAGTTGATCGGATATCAGAAAGTATGTGTTCGAAAAATTGGGACTACAAACTATTTTTTAATAAACAGTTTTTCGAACACATACTTTCTGATATCCAATCAACTTGATTTTTTACAGGTATGTTATACTGAGCAAATATTAAAATATGAACGGTTCAGATTATCAAAATCAGGCCTCAAAGTGGACCCGAAGGCCCTCAAGGACCGAGCTCAATGACCAAGCTCAAGGAGAGAATCCAAATTCGAAAATTTGACCACCATCTACCATTTAAACTACTAGTAAACAAATACAATGCTAGAGACATAACTGACAGATTTTGATGGGTTCTAACAATTGATGGGCCTGCTTTGGGGGTTGTGTTCAAGTGGTGTGCGTCTTGTCGTAGTCTAGATTTGTGACTTATTTTTAAACTTGGAAAATGCCTTGGACCCCCAGTGGGGGTGCTGGGGGTCCTTGGCTGAAAAACAATTTTTTTTTTTTTTTTTTTTTTTTTTTTGGACTTCCAGCCACTGGCAGTGTGCCATGTGGCACTGGGGGGGTGCCCAGTCACTGGGGGTCCTTAGCATTACCCTTTAAACTTAAAGTGTTATGTTTTAGATTGTTATAAAAATGTATGGCATATTGTAAGTTTATATAATTTTAGGTTATTGACACATGTTATTCAAGTTAAATAAAATAAATCACTTTAATGAGGTGTCAAATTTACCTCTATTTCAATGGAGAGAAGTTTCATCAAATTTGGAAAACAACCACCCATTAATTTCAAATAATTCATCAAATAAATACGCTTTTCAATTTTTTTAAGTAAAAACAATCATCTATTAGTTTAAATAATTCACCGCATCAACCAGTTATTAATTTTGAATCTTCATCGAATTTTGTCAAGTCCTTTTAAATTTAGGTTGATTTTTTTTTTTTTTTTTTGGACTAGTATAATTCTAAAAATATTTTGGAGCCTTTCTTTTTAAAAAAAAAAAAAACCAATTTCTGGCACCCACGACCCTACATTCTTCAAATATAGAATAGCAATTTTGGGCATTTAAAACCCTAGAAATCATTGTCATCTTATATCCTTTTCAATTTACTACATTATTTTTAATTTTTTTTATAATACACAACAAGTTAATCTATTTCCTAAATAGAGAGCCATTAATCCATCTTCATGATCTCATGCTTAAGGATAAGATTGCACCAGGTTAGTTCCATACAAATCCTTATCAAATCTAGAACTAGACAAACTTGGGTCCACACTAGAATTCCAACCCAAAATTGAGTGGAGGAAAAATGCACTAACATAAATAAAACGAAACAAAATTCCTTGGGTGGGATAGAACAAAGAGGGACGACCTACCAAAGCAGAATGAAGTAGCGAGGTGTAGCACAATGACAGCAACGGCAAACGGAAGAAACAGTGAGAGAGAGAGAGAGAGAGAACTTCTAATCGTGAAAGAACGAGTGAAAATCGTGGAGAGAGATGAGGGGTTTTTACCTACCAGCAAAAAAAGAGGGGAATTTGGGAGAGTGTAAAAAAGTGAGGTCCCTGTTTGGTATGAGTTTTGTTTTCTAATTTTTTTCTTATTTCATTTTTAAATGTTTAAAAACTACTCATATCCTTTGTAAAATTATGTAACATTGATAATTAATTTTATTTTTTTAATTTTTTCATTTCTTTTTAAAAAAATCTGAAACAAGTTTTAAAAAATAAACCAAACATGGTCACCTCAAACAAATGTGATTTAAATATATAACTATCAAGTCCGATCATCTTAATTTTTTATATAAAATTATACTCAATAAGTCTTAAAACGTAAATGGTTCAAATCACCAAGGTCAACCCCAAAATGCACCTAGCAAGCCTATTTCAAGTTGGATGGCCAACTTGAGAGAATCCAAATCCCTTTGAAAAGTTCTAATGAAAATGCAAATCACCAAACCATTATGTTTCACTAACAAAATTTTGGCCGACGAATAGTTTTGTCGTCGCTAAATGTTTAACTATTTGCCCATGCCAACTTGTCATCACCAAAAGTAAATTGACTAATAGCAGTGCTTATCGTGTTGCCTAAAAATAACTCACATCGCTAAAATTTTTAAAATTTTAGCGCCTAGTGAATGTTATGCTTTTTTAGCGACGTTAGTAATTGCGTCGTTAAGGATCTACTTTTACTGACGAAATTGATCACTGTATCGTCAAAAATATACTTTTGCCAATGAAAAATTAATGTTGTAGCCAAAAGTGCAATATCTTGTAGTGCCACTGTTCGTGCACGTCAATACCGCTTGGCTATGTTGTCGATGTTGTTTGGCAATATTGTCGCACACACACATGTAATACGAGGAGATGATAGTACGTCCCCTGTCCTGAAGAGGACAAACAGGATCACACAAACTATATAAACCCTACAATGCCTCCATGGAACAGGTCTGTGATCTTCCTTACACTGAACTATCTTTCCTTTTGTCCTCTACTCTCTAAGGGTGTTAACTTGACCATAAGAGGGGTTTTTCCACAGCACACCCGCTACGTAGCTCACCTTAACTGTGTTTTCAGATTCAACAACATTGTTCGGAATAACACGGTACTTGGACGTAAGGAATACGAAAGTTTGGAATTTATTTATATGAATTACTTTTATATATTTGACATGGCATGCTTGCACGAATATCAAAAACCATAAGTCTACCACCCACCATGGGCATGTTTGAGGTACCTAATTTTTTCAGGTTGGCAAGAAAGAAAGTAGAAGATAAAACTTTTTTTTGACTTTTAGAGGGGTTGACTTTTTATCAATTCCGAATATGGATTGAAGAGTGTTGTCTAGACTCAAGAAACTTATCATGAGTTTTGTTTTAGTGATCTAAATAATTCATTTTGTAGGTTTTTTTGTGCATATAATTTATAGGAAATTAAGTCGATTTGATAATTGTAATCTATTTAATTTATGATTTATTTTTTTGGTGACAAACATGATAAATTGAACATGTTATAATTATTGAATTAACCTAAGTTTTTTTATGGAACATGAAGGGCTGTATAAAATAAACAGTTCAAATTATTGAAAAGAGACCGGTGGTATGTTCCTCAAGCCCGGACAACACCTTGGATTGGAGAGAAGCTCAGTCTTTTGTAGATAATAATTTTTTTTTTAACTTATTTAAATTATTTCTATCTTATAAATTATAAATAAAAATTATATTAAATATTTTGACACAATTTTTTTTTTTTTTAAAAAAGAAGTTATAAACAACTTTAATATCCAAAAAAAAGTTATAAACAACTTTATTATCCAGCACCAAATAGACTCAAGTTACTCTGCTACAAACAATCAAGCTGGTTAAGCACTGGGAGAGAGCAATGATCCAGTATGGTTGGTTGGTTTAGCATTAGCTGTAAACCTAATTTACGAGTGCATCATGGTCCATTCTGCTGGTTTTTTTTTTTTTTTTGTAATAATAATAGAAAAATAAATTAAATATAATAAATTGGGAATGACAAAACTATCTTATTATTATTTTTTTTATTTAAAAAAAAAAAAACTATGACAATATGAATAACTGCATAATGGATTTGAATAAACCAAAATCACAAGAACAAATTAGTGACATGAATGAATAAATATTAGCACTCATCGAAATAAGATTAATATTCAAAAGATAGAGAACAAATGACAATGGAGCCAAACTGAGTCTTGTGTTTCACATAGTTTCCTTAAGACATATTTGCTACCTCATCGATAGTGCTAAAAGTCTGTCGGCGTCTATCTCTCAAGATAAAACAGTTGAACGTCAGCTATAGTAGCACTCACTGAAGTAGCTCTAACGAACTTGAACATTAGTAATATTCTCTCTCTAATAAGAACCAAAGAAAAATGTTAGCAAAAGGAGATGATGGAAAATTATGAAATTTTTCTTTTGAGTAAAAATTATCTCCATCTCAAAACCATCATTTTTCATCTTGGAAAAATTTTCTACCGAAGTAGGCGGGGAAAGACCCTTTTATACTCGTAAGAAAAAACCTATAGCCATGAAGGCTCCATCATGAGGATCATTAACTCTAAATTTTAGGGTTACAATTACAAAAGTTAAAAACTCATGGCCACTAATATGGTCATTAATTCCATCATCAAAAGATGAGAATTACAAAAGTTTAAAACTCTCATGTGTATAATATATATAAATGAACATGTATATAATGTTATTTAAATAATTCAAACAGATAGGTCGCAAAACAGATATGAGTGTTGAGTTACAACCCGATCCAACCTCAATCTCAAACACAAGCACAAGCTAACAAAATATAATAATCCATCAAATCCATTCAATATAACCTGTAATTTACAAGAATCATTCAAACCGACAAAATCAACTCAATCATGAACATCCAACAAAATACATAAATTATCCAATCCTTAACCTATTTAATTAAAGTTATCAACTATTATAAGTTTCTATTAACAAGGAATTCCAAATTACATAATTGTCCAATTAAAAATGTCAACTAATCTATATAATCATCCAATTCACATCCATTTAGCATAAAAATTTAAAATATAACAAGTACTTGTTATTATGTTTCAAATTTTTATCCATGCGCATCTATGAAAAAATATTACTAATAGTCTACCCAAATATTTTCCATACACATCTATCCAAAAATATATAATCCTTCAAAAAATGTAACAAGTGCCAACTAGTCCTGTATAATTCAACTTCGTGCACGAGTCCATCCATCTGTACAAAAGAAAAAAAATAATAATGTCAGACAAATTTTTTTTTGATCAAAATTATAAGCACATCAAATAATTGTAAAATTGGACCAAAAAAAATGAAAAAGGTCCATGGAAAGTAAAGGTGTATGACCCGCACAATAAATGGTATAAAAAAAAAGAAAAAGAAAAAAAAAAAGCTCCACGTTGATCTAGGACTCACGAGCTTCCAAAAAGTTTTATCTATACACTTGCTATAACCAACAAAAGATTCTCCATAGTTAAAAGAAAACTTCCCATAGTGGATATAATAATTCTAACAATTCAAACATCATCTCCATCACAAAGCTTATCCAATAAATATACACAATTTAAAAATTCCATCTAATTACCCAAAGGTTTACAAGGCAGAGACGACTATGGTTTACAAGGCAAAGACTTCATAGTCATCGGTTGTGTGAAACATTCACTAAAACAGGATCTCATAATATATGTACATATATTTGAAGTGTATATTTATATGCATAGCGATCCTTGATCTTTGCTCAATACAAGAGTCCAAAGACATGGAGATCTCCACTAAAACACATGGCTGTGTCTAATTACACAAAGCCTAGTCAAGAGAAAGGCTCTATAGTCGCCCACAGGTGGGAGAATGCATTTAGTTTCTCAATCAATGCTTGCATTAAGGTTTTATACCTCATTTTGTAATATACCCGGACAACATAAGTGAATATTTGATCTAGCAAGTTAGCTACTATGACCTGCACGTTACACGACTTGTGATGTTTAAATACAATATATATATAAATATAATAGATGTATAAGAGGTACTTTGAAGCTTGAAATGCCATTAAAGCAATGAAGTAACTCCAAGTGGATGATATAAACAAAGTAGTTCTAGCAACTATCAGTCACACCTATGGACAAGCACAAATCGCTTGAAAATTCCCAAAGCCCAGTCCTAATTGACGGAGGCATCAAACCATATCCACGTGAGAGCAACTTTAGTGGGTGTCAATCTTGGTAACTGACCTAGTAGGTTCCACCTCAAAATGGGCAATATTCGGACAACCATCTATAGTGAAGGTAAGCATTTATTAGGCGCTTCTTGCTCTCACAAGTTTGTTTAATTTAGGTTGAGGTGACCGTGATGATATCGGGACTGTTTCCAATTTTAGCCCCCAAAACGTTTCTTTTTCGTCTTTTTCCCTCACATTTTTTTGTCTAAATTTTTAGCCGTGCATCCTATCGACACGCCGCTTGCTCTTACAAGTTTTTTTAATCTACTCTGAGGTGAATGTGATGATCTTGGGGCAGTTTGGGAGCTGTTTCCAATTTCCTCCCTAAAACGACCCGTTTTCACCTTTTGCTCACATTTTTTTTTGGGTCTAAATCTATTACCGCGTGTCCTATCAACGCGACGCATGCTCTCACAAGTTTGTTTAATCCGAGGTGGCTATTATGATCTCGGGGCTGTTTGGGGGTTGTTTCCAATTTTCGCCCTCAAACAGCTCATTTTCGCCTTTTTCATGGACATTTTTTAATCTAAATTTCTAACTGTGTGTCCCATCGATGCGCCGCTTGCACTCACAAATTTGTTTAATCTAGGCCGAGGAAATATGTTATGATCTCGGGACTGTTTGGGGGTTGTTTCCAATTTTTGCCTCCAAACGGCCAGTGTCTGCATTTTTTCCTCACATTTTTTTCCTCAAATATTCTCCTCACACGTTTGTTTGCCTTTACTTGGAACGTAAATATCATGAAATCTGATTTAACAAACCCAATACCATGACTAGCTATGTGGGATGGTCACACATATGTACACTTACAAAGCAATTAGTTCAAACAACAAAGCAATTCGCAAATTTATTATTAAAAAATTATGATTCCAGTAGTGCCAAAGTGTTCTTTGTTTCCTCAGCACAACCACACATTAAAGGGTGAAACTTAAGCATTCAATTACAAAGAAACTAGGAAACTTGATAAAACATAGCCAATGTTGGACAAAAATATATATATTTATATAAACACAAGTGAATGCAAGATAAATCATAAGGCACCAGAGCAGTATCATTAGAGAATCTGGTGATTGACCAAAAAAAGAACAAAGCAGTTCTTTGATAACATTGGAATATCCAGAAAGGCATATTGGGAATCAGTCAGTTTCTATCTAAAGGCATATTGGGAATTAGACAGTTTCTATCTCTGTTCATTCTGTTTGAAGAAGGAAGGATCCGAAGAATCGATCTTTCTTTTTAGTTGTTGAATTTCTATTTGATTGATCAATGTGTGGTAAAGCACATCAGGTATCCAAACAAGTCAATGAAGGCACATTGTATTTGTGATTCAAAGAACAAAAATCAATCAAAAAAAATATGTGGCAAAGCACATTAGGTATCCAAACAAATGACACACAGATAGCCTCAGCATTGAAACAAGAAGCTACATGGTTTCCCAATCTTGCATGTGGCTTAAAGTGGTCAATGTTTACTTTAAACCAAGTGTTGTTAACAAAGACTGTAATAAGAAATTTTTCCAGTAGGGATAGCTTAACAAGAAAGGAGACTTAAAACCAGAAATTTAAAACAGTATATAAAATTAGTATGTGACAATTCTATGATCAAAACCTATACAGCTTAAGAAACATCCTCAATTCGCTAATATTACCAAATTGATAGATTAAAATTGTCATTCCAATCATCATAACAACAATTAACCAACTACAATTGAGATTGCTCTCTTCAATTTGGATTTCCTACTACAAACAAGCTAGAAATAAACCTAGTACGTATCACGTAGCTGGAGATATATTAGACATACCCATCATATTATGTTTTTCATGAGACTCATTTCTAGCAAAGAGTATGTAATGTTTTTAGTTGTTTTGTATCAAGCCGTTTTAGCATGAACTGTTAGGGACAGTATAAACCATATCAATTTAAATCCACTGAACAAATTAAACAGACAAAAGACTCCGCATGTTCATATATTCCAAAGTCTCTATTTCAATAGTCAACCACATGAAGTAATTCGTACATGCAGTCATTGCTAACATGCATCCAATACCTTGTCTTTACATACAACCAAACTGGAAAGTGCAATATTTGATGTAGTCATTGCTAACATGCATCCAATACCTTGTCTTTACATACAACCAAACTGGAAAGTATTAATTACTAAAGCAAAATGACTGGATGGGGTTTGGCATCTCCTGATGAAACAACACAATTCTTATGAAGGTAGATATAGTAAATTTATTGTATTGCAACCACATAATGTCCAAAGATATACCAGGTCATCACCGACCACCTAAATGCATGCATATCCATGTTATTCTTTGTATCGTCCTTGTCTTATAAGAAGTTCAGTAAATTATGATAAAAGGAAGTACTATGTTTTCTCTCGCCAAAAACTACTTCACTGCTTAAGTTTATGTCACAATAGTATGCACCAAGAAGTTCCTTGAAAATAGAAAATATTTCATCTAAATCATTATGTTTAAATCCCACAATGAAGAGAGAAACCCAATTAACTACAAGTTGAGGGAAATTAACTACGTTCTTGTTCGCTAGATGTCTGGGTAACAAAACATATGCAACCATAAATTTGAACATGAGACCATATAATGACTTGAATAGATATAAACAGAAAACAATTTTGAAGAGTAAGTAGACATCGGAATTCACATTTTGAGAAAGCGATATGAATAAACCGAAAATAACAGGCAACAATTTTTAATGACCAATGGCCAACCTGAATTTTTATTCTTCTATGAAGAGACGTAAACAAATGAAGCTAAAAAAATATTTTGCAATAGAAAATCACAAAACTCAAATCACACCACATGTTGAATATAGAAAATCACAAATCTTAGTTGGTAAGCCATTATATGGAGTCAAGTGAATAATGGGTGAAATATGATCACATTGACAACATTCTTTCTAATTATCACAACAATGATCAAAGAATTTTTTTGTTTTAAGAATTATCTTGTTGATGTACATGAGTGGGTCACCACCATTAGTACAATTTATCTGCGTGGACCCCACGAGTTTATTTTTTTTCAATTTCAAATTTTTTTATTTTATTTTATTTTATTTTATTGATGAACTCAAAAGCATGAACCTTGATTGCCAATCTGTTACCCTCTAAGTCCATGCAGATCAGCAAGACATAGTACCTGCCTTAGGACCTATTGTTATGGTAAAATGCAATGATACACAGAAATTAATGAAAATAATAATAATAATAAATCAGAAACGCAGAAAGATGCAACAAATACATTCCAATTATAACATGCAAAGTAAAAGGTTTTATTATGGAAAGAAATGGTATCTTGTGTTTATTGTTTCTCTTTGGCAAATCTGGAAAGATCATAATAGAGTTGTCGTTGATAATCAAACTAACCCAATCCAAACCAGTCTCAAGAACATTAGGGATCATGTCTATGAGATTGATGAGGCTTTTGAATCCCCTCTTTACCCACACCCTCCTTTATCTAGACTAATTCAGTGGTGTTGTCCAACTGCAGGGAAACCTAAGCTGAATGCAGATGGTTACTCAAAAGGAGATCCAGGTCAGGCTGGCTATGGTGAACTCTTGCGAGATGAGACAGGGACTTGGTTATTGGGCTACTATGGCAAGCTAGGACATTGTTCAAGTTTGGAGGCAGAGATATGGGCAATATACAGAGGACTTACCATTCTCTTTCGAAAAGGCATTAAAGGTGTGGAAATTGAATATGATTCAGGGCAAGCCACCCTTCAAATACAACATGGCCCAAACCAACATTCATCCTACAAAGCTCTTATTGAAGATGCAAGGTTCCTGCTGGATAGATGCAATTGCTCTCTTGGACATACACTGCAGGAGGGAAACAGAGTAGCTGACAAACTAGCCAATTTGGGAATGGCTCAACAAGAATGTAGTATTCCTTGAAACACTGCCAGCAGAAGTTAGTCATTTGATCATAGAAGACATGACAGGAATTATGTGATGAGGGATTAGCCTCCGCTTATTGTATTTGTGACTTTGTACCTTTGTTTGTTTTAATTTCCAATGAATAATAAAATATAAAAAAAATATGATTCAATTATAATATCAATAAAGTAAACAAAGTCTCATTCATGCTAGATTTGTTAGTTTTTAAGGGTAACTTAAAGACACCACCCAGCTAGCCCCAAATCCTTTACATGTTACAGAGGTTTCATAATCTAACACGGATAACTTTTCATTTTCTCCCCAACTCTAACAGTATCACAAACATTAATATTACTACCGGATCATTAAAAAGTATGTAAGGATTTGAAAATGCAAAAGAACATCTTAGCAAAGAAACATGCAACTTTCATGAATTGGCACAATATATCAAAGAAAGTAAGAAAGAGAATAATGTGAAGGAATGGTCATTCCTTAAGAAAGCATAAAAAATCACCATTCCATTACATTGCCTCTCATTCCAATGAACCAAACAGAGCATAAGGAAAACACAACTTAAAAAAAAAAAAAAAAAAAAAAAAAAAAAAAAAAAAAAAAAGAAGAAGAGCCAATAACAGAGAAGAAAAATTCTTCTATCCCAATCGACGTCTATGTAGATATATAAAAACCCAAATAACAAAACAAAAACAAAAAATCTCCTATTGACGCGCCGCTTGCTCTCACAAGTTTGTTTAATCTAGACTGAGGTGACCGTGATGATCTCAGGGTTGTTTGGAGACTGTTTCCATAAGCATGCACTCATGTTTTTATGATAGTAAACCATCAAGCAACAAAAATGGATGGTTACTAAATGATTTTTTAGTGTAAAAATGGCTCATAAGTATCTAAAGAAAAATTACATATAATTTTTAAAATAAGAATGAACATCTGACTAGGCCAATGACCAACCCCAATAACTTTTGTTTTTGTGTTTGATTCTAGCCAAACTAGTTGACAACCCTATATATTTCCATGTACCAATTAGAATTCCACCCACCCAAAATCACCAAGAACAACACTTCAACATTCGCTAGCACACAAAATAACTTTTTTTTCTTTTTTTTGATCAGCAAAAAAGGGATTATATTAATAATAAGAACAATACAATAGATAGGCTAGGGGATGAAGTTGCATCATTGTCAAAACCTCACATCCCAACTATGTTGGCACCCAAGGCTAAGACCAATCATGTGCATTCCCAAAGCAACAACAGATTGGAGAGGTTCCAATACAAAGATACAACAGCCAAACAGGCTCAACCTAAGACCAACAGCAACTCACCAAAACAGAGTACTATTCAGCCACCATTTCTAATACAAAATTGAACTTGTTGAATATTGAAGATGAGATCATTGACAGAGAAAGCTAGAGGAGTTGGGGAAGATTTTACCCACATGGCCATTCTCACTTTAACTAATTCACACAAAATAACTTATTTGAGTATCTATTCTATTATATGAAATTTACAACCCAGTGAAACTTATCCAAAAAAAAAAAAATTCCCAGTCTCTAATTGCTCTATGTCTCATTTTTTTATTTTAAATTTCAAAATTTTGCAACTCCTTTAACTTTTCTCTTCATTAACACTTTTTTTTTTTTTTTTTGGCATTCAATGAAAAATCAATTGATGAATTTTCATGACACACTCATCAAGTGCTATAATTTATATAATCAATTAAATTGTACCTGGAAAATGGTGATGGCGGTGCTGTTAGGTGCAAAAATAAAGAGAAGGAAAAATAAACATAGATGAACAGAAACATTGAGAGAGAGAGAGAGAGATTTATACCTAGATGACAGTGGCGAGGCGAAGACGGAAGGCGGCGCTGACGGTGGCGTGGAGAGGACGGCGGACGGCACCGTTGATGGTGAAGAGGCGAGGTGAGTGGCGCAACTGAGAGGGTGTGAATCGTATTATCTGAATTGTGAGTTATACCACAATTTTATTAATTAATGCTGAGCACTTAAAAATTTCATCAAAATTTTTATCAAATATCTTATATAAATTTAAAAATTCTATCAAAATTTTATTAAATATTTTATATGGATTTAGGATTCATGTTTTATGTGGACCCCACATTCATACGAGACATTTAATAAAAATTTTGATAGAATTTTTAAAACTTCTAACATTTTTGTATCTAATGACATAGAAAATAATAATCAAACAAGGTCTAAGAACCCACATTAATAAAATCCTTTAAAAAAAAATTTATTTGTGATTTTTTTACAAAACTTGGGACAAGAATTTTATTTGTTCTAGAATTCTCGTGCTTGTTATATTGTGACTTGAACAACTCATGCTAACTGGTAAATCTATTAATCGTTTTTTTTGTTAAAAAGAACTTTTAAGGTTGAGAGTTATGCACAATTATTCATAAACTACACATATCAATTATTATTATTATTATTGAAAATAGTAATTCCCTCACCATGAAAACTTTTTTTTTATTTTTTTTTTGGGATCAAACTTCTAATCTATAACAAAAACTAGGTTAAACTATTTGTTTTTTCCACCGCTTTTCAAAAATTGTTTCAATTGTTAATTCCTTATCAAATTTGGAAACAAATAAAATCCTACAAAGCTTCACAAACTCTGTTTTCGAGATATATTTATAACATAAGTCAATGCAAGTCTCTTTCCTTCTCCTACAAGGTAAAGAAATCATCATTCCCTCGGCCTCTCTCTCTCTCTCAAAATCCTAGCACTATTTAATTCTTTACTTGAGCCAAAAACAAAAATCATCTTCTTGTGTTGAAAAATAAAAAAATTATTCAAGTTTATGCAACAGAAAAATTGATATACATGGAGCGTTCTAGTCTTAATTCAGATTTAATCTTTGAGATTTTAACCAGAACATCACTAAAAGGTTTGGATCGGTGCAAATCGGTTTGTCAAGGATGGAAGAATTTGACGTACGAGTCAACTTTCACCCCTCTTCATTGTGAAAGGACGGGTACTATTTCGGGCTGCTTTGTTCAAGATTTGGTACACAACAAGTACTTCTCAAAATTCGCATCGATGGATCGGTCAAAGGAATTAGGTCAAAATCTCTCTTTGGATTTTTTACCGCATCCGATGAAGGTTGAGGCATCGTCAAATCAAGGAATTTTGTGTTGTGTGTACCATGATTACAGGAATTATCGATTCTATGTTTGCAAACCTAGTACTAGGCAATGGCAAAAGCTACCGAATCCCAAAACAAGGTACATGACGGTTCAAGTTGCGATTGTGGTGATACGGTCTAACCCATTGCGTTACAAGATTGTTCGATTGTCAAACCCCAAACACATGTGAGTTTTTTTTTTTTTTGGGTTAAAATTAATAAAATATATGTGAGCTACATGTATTTTGCGCTTATATATATATATATATATGAGAACTCACTAACTTTTGCTTTTCTGTTTATTTTTAGTTTAACTCAGAGTTTCTTTAAAAGTACGCTACTATTTCTTTGGTTTACAAAAAAAAAAAACAAATACGATCTTCCATGCCGTTACTTTGTAATATTTTTACACTATCATCTTTTGTTTTTATTATTTTTAATGTTTTTTTTTTTCCTTTTATTTTTTAGGGGGATTTGACTTTGTATGTGTATGATTTTTACCTCTGTGCCTATTTTTAGAGATAGGAATGTTCTGTTCAGATTTTTTCCAATCTTTCAGTCTCAAATCCTCTCTTTTAGTATTATATATATATATATCATTTATTTTTTAAAAAAAAAAAAAGAGGATTTGGATCTATTGACAAAGAAAGAGAAAAATGACAGGAGCTATAGAGAGATCATCTCTCAATACTTTGTTACCCTATTCTAATTCACTCATGATCATTGAACCATATAAAAATTTCAAATATATTAATCTCGGAATATACGATCAATCAATTATAATTGAGTAGGAATAAATGACAAGATGTGCTATTTTTATGCCTAGTTTTTTTTTTTTTTTTTTTCTGTTTTGTTTTGGTGTTTGTTTTTCTTCTTCGTTTCTCTTTGTGTGTGGCTTGTTTGGGTTTTGTTGGTTCTCTCTTATGTGTTCTGTTTTTCCTTGTTTTTGTTCTTCTGTTTCCTGTGGTGTATGTTGTAAGGAAAATTATACAAAAAAAAAAAAAAAAAAAATTAGAGCTTGAACTTTATAACAAAATAAATTCTGAATTTTTAATTTCATCAATTTAAACTTTAATTTTTTTGATTTGTTTTTAATCGAAACTATTTACATTTTTTTGTTAAGTAAAATAAAATTGAGTATAATAACTAAAGTACTATTTTTTCATCAAATTCACTTAACGAAAATAAGTAAATAATTTAGATTGAAAATAAATCAAAAAATTAGAATTTAAATTGACAAAATTTAAAAATCAAGATTTATTTTGTTACAAAGTTCAATTCTTGAGTTTATTTATTTATTTATAATTTCCCCTTATTATTTTTTAAACTATTGTGTATAAATCATTGCCAAACAAGTGTTTGTTTGGAGGCTTTGTAATGTACAGAAACGTTATAAACTGGGGTCTGATCTGAATCTAATCTGTATTTGTTATGTTATTTAGGCTCCGTTTAAAATATTTTATCGTAAAGCTAAAAACGAATTTTGTTTCTATTGTACGGAAACGCTAGTTTCTATTGTTTAGTTGGTCAAATAGTAAGTGAAATATTTTTTTTATCATAAAAGCCAAAAATGAATTATGTTTCAAAAACAAGTCATTTTGACATATCTCATTCAATGCTATTTATGCCACACCATGTGATAGGTGTGTAATTTGGGTGGGCTTAATCCCGAATAACTCGAGTCCAGTTTATATTTTTTTAAAATTTGGATAAAATATTTTTGAATTTGGTACGGATTTAGACAAAAATTTAAAGAGTCAGATTAAATTTGGGATGACTTGAACAAAGATATCAAACAATTCGAGCAACCTAAAATCTGAATTATAATACAAAATCTTACATTTTTTATTTTCACTCATAAATTGTAAAGACTATCATAGTGACATCTCTCTTTCATTATATTAATTATTTGTTTTGATATTATTAATGATTTTCTTAAAAAAATGTAAATAGAGTCTAATTTTAATAAATTAATAGTTTAAGTGCCAAAAAAAATGAAATTTATGTATAATTCGGACAATTCAGGTAATTCGGATTTAACTCGGGTTGGGCTTAGGTAGATAATCTTAGGCTATAATTCGCGCTTGGGTGGGCCTAGACAAGTATCAACACAACTTGAGTTAAATTTGGACAATTTTCCAACCTGGCCGAGTTGAACCCCTACCATACACACTAATGTTGAGGGTTCCACACATGTCTAATGGTGAGACTCGTGTACAAATTTTGTGTCTATATTTACAATTTTTGAATTTTTGTGTGTAAACAAAATCTAATCAAATACAATACTCTCATATCGAATCTCACATCATACAATAGAGTTATGCCCTATTTTGTAATATTAGTATCTCATTAAAATATAAAATCAACAATATGTAATTGTTATTATAATTGAAAAAATCTCCGTTAACTATTTTAAATTTGAAACCATCAATTATAAAGTAAACATCTCCATTTCATTGATATAATTGATTTGTGATTGTGAATATATTCATACTAATAACTATGCAATAAATTTTTTTTTTGTCAGGCTAAAGTACTACTACAATTATCACTGCGAAATCTTCGACTCAGATCTATGGACATGGAGAAAATTGAATGATGTATTGCTGCCACCCCGCGTGATCTTCATCAACCAGCCCACCATTGTTGCAAGCGGAGCAATCCATTGGCTCACAAGCAACGATCAAGTATTCGCATTCGACATAAATTCAGAGACTTACTCCACATTTCCATTGCCAGAACCAATAATAACTGAAGAAGATGAATTTCACTACAGAGACAAGCAACTTACAGTGTACAAAGGCCGGCTCGCCTTCATCTACAGAGAACCAGATGGGTATTTGGTTTTATGGGAGATGGACACGAATCGCGTTTGGCAAAAGATAAACACTCTGAACATTGAACCGGTTGAAGAGAAAGAACCTTACCCTTCTTATGCTGCTTTCTACAATGCGGATATTGCAGTCATGAAAGGTTTTCGCAACATAATGTTTTACAAGTTTCAGAACTGTGGTTCGAGCGATGTGAAGCTGCATGACTTGAAGATGATTCCTCGTGACATTTTCGTGTTTCGATCTGATTTGGAACCAACTGAATTGAAATGTGGAAGCTGATTTCTATGATTTTTTTTTGTTTTTTGATAGATTAAGTGCATGCATGTATGCTGTTAATTAATGTAGGTTTTTTTTTAAAGTCATTCTAGGTGGGATTGAATTTTCAAGAAACTCTCTGCACAACTGTTAATAGAAATTGCATTTTATGGTTGCATTTATGGTTGACATTATTGAACTTCTTGTCATGATATACTTTGCTGTTTGGGAGAATGTTCAGATGTAGTTTATATAATAGCACTTGCTGATATTGATTTTGATTATATCATATATTTTAGTGTAATGTTACAGAAATAAAATTAAAAAAAAAAAAAAAAAGTTGGAGTAAAATTTATTTTACCCATTTATGGTTGAGTACTTTATCCATATATGGTTTAATTACAATCATAAAGTTTCATGTAATTTTGAACTAAAATGTTACCGTTAGTTTTTTTTTTTTTTTTTTTTTTTTTTTAACAAACTAAAGAAGGTTTATCACACGCCATTTTTTAGAGTGGACTTAGTTTTTTAAAAAATAAAATAAAATAAATACAATAAAAAGGTAATTTTATCCCCTATCTTCTCCAAAATTACATTTAGATTAAAATGTTAATTAAAATAAAAGAATATATATATATAATTAAGGATTCATTTAAAATATAAAATAATTAGCCTACTTCTAAAATATGGGGCAAAGAGGAGCGACTATGCGGCAGAAGCGAGTGGAACATTTAAGAGCTAAAAGGATTTTTGCACACCCTAACCTTGTCTTTGGTGAGATTTAAACCCCTAATGCCATTGGATTAAAGGTAGCTTATTTCATAGTTGAATAATATACATTGTTAGAAGAATGTGGGTATAGGTAAATTCATTAAATAAAAAAGAGAGTAATTGGGGAGCCTCTAAATACACTTTAAATTTGTTGTTGGACACTCGATTCTGAAATTCAAAACTTTTAATTTTCTTTGACCATTCCAATTAATTCTCAACTGTCTCACACATTCCACCAAACTTGCCAGTGACACTACTGCCACTTCCCAGTCCATTAGCAAGATTTCCATTGAGTCTGCTTTCTTTTCCATTGCCTTTACCCATTCATCTGTTACCCTTCCCCTTTCCCTTCCCTTCGTATCCCTCACCAATGCCCTCTAACCTCTAGTGCCACATCCCTTCACATCCCTCACCAATGCCCTCTAACCTTTGGTGCCTCATCTTTAGTCACTAGGACTGAGTATAGGGTTATTCGATTTGCGAACACTGTCCAATCCGAACCGCCTACCCCTATTTGAGCGGTTTTGCAAAATTTTTATGGTCGGATGCAGTTTAAGATTTTCCTATGTTATGGTTGTGGGCGGGTCGCGGGTTTTACTCGCACCTGCACTCACATGCCCGCATCTGTATATAATTTTTTTTTTTTTAAATCTGGACCATCAGATTTTCTTGTAAGTTTTATAAGTATGTAACCCTAATCTTCTCCTCTCTCACTCACTTTAATCTTATTATCAAACCTATAGGCTCGAACATTATAATATTATAATAATATCACACACTGTCTTGTTTGAAATACTTATTATTCAATTGAAATTTTTTCAATTTTTTTTACAAATCTAGTTATGTGATTTTTTTTCCTTTCTATGTTTGTTTTTATTTAATTTTCATTCTAATTTTTTGTAATCTAGTTTTAATGGAAGATAATATTGAATCTCCTACAATAAAAAATATTTAAAAATGGGAAAAAAACAAACCAAAAAATAAATTTTTAGAGGAAAAAACTCAATCTGCAAATTGCCCGTAACGGCCCGCACATCCATGAACCCTATCCGCATAAACCGCAAACCACATTGCAAGCGGTTGCGGGTTCAATTTTTCTCAAACCGTAAACATGCAAGTAAGTCTAAATCGCAAACTGAACCGTCAAAAATGGATCTGCAAGCACCTCTACTAGTCCTTACAAGGAATCTAATATGAGAGAGAGAGAGAGAGAGTGTGTGTGTGTGTGTGGGGGGGGGGGGGGTTGTTGAGATGGGGGGAGCTATGAAAATGAGGTCTATAAAGATAGTTTGTGGAGGTGGAAGGCCGCAAAGAATGTGGGACTTTGAGAGTGGAGGTTGCGGAGAAGGAATATGGGCAATGCAGCTAGTCGTGGGCAATATAAGAAAAAGGGCTGAAGGTTGACTGAGAGTTGGAAAGGGATTAGAAGGGTATGAAATGGCTAAGAGGTAGTGGGGAGTAGCAAGAAAGAGCTGAAAAGGGGTGAAGAGGGGAGCTGTGGTGCTATTGGCGATAGTGGCGACTGGAGCCTCCCTTCTTTTCACCGGTCTCTCACACATTCCACCCCACTTGCCAGTGACACTTCTGCCACTTCCCAGCCCACCAACAAGATTTTTTCCATTGAGTCTCCCTTCTTTTCCATTGCCCTTACCCATTCAACCTATTACCCTTTCCCTTCCCTTTACATCCCTTACCAATGCCCTCTAACCTCTGGTGCCACATCTCTAGTCTCTAAGGCTGGACATAGGGTTATTCGACTCAAGAAAACCGCCCAATCCAAATCGCCTGCGCTTATTTGGGCGGTTTTACAAAATTGTTAGGGTCGGATGCGGTTTAAGATTTTCCTATTTTGTGGGTTGCGGGCGGGTCGCGAGTTTTATCCGCACTTGCACTCACCCGCCCACATCAATATACAATTTTTTTTATTTTTTATTTTTTATTTTTTAATCTGGACCATCGAATTTTCTTATAAGTTTTGTAAGTGTATAACCCTAATCTTCTCTTCTCTTACTCACTTCAATCTGATTATCAAACTTGTAGGCTCTAACATTATAAAATTATAATAATATCACACACTATCTTATTTGAAATACTTTTATTTAATTGGAATTTTTTTAATTTTTTGCAAATCTAGTTATGTGACTTTTTTTTTTCTTTTTTCTTTCTATGTTAGCTTTTATTTAATTTTCATTCTAATTTTTTTGTAATCTAATTTTAGTGGAGGTTGCAGGAAGGAATAGGGGCAGGGCAGCTAGTCATGGGCAACAAAGAAGAAGCGCTGAAGGTTGACAAAGAGTTGAAGAGGGTTTAGAAGGGATGAAAGGGCTAAGAGGTGGTGGGGAGTGGCAAGGAAGAGCTGAGGAGGGGTGGGGAGAGGGGCTATGGTGCTATTGGCGATAACAACAACTAGAGTTAAGAGTGGTAGGGTTTAAGGTTTTGGGTTGTCTTCTTTGGTAATTTACCAATTTTAGGAAGTGATTTTTTTAACACAAAAAATATATATATATATATATATATATTTACTGATTTATTATGAAAAAATGTATAAAAAAAATAAAAAGGTGATGTGATGAAATCCAAATAAGTTTATAAATCAATAGGTTGACTTTTTTTCGCCGTTCTAAAAGAGGCTTCAATTTAAAGATAAAATGGTATTGAAAAAAATATTAAAAAGTAAGGTATCCAACAATAATTCGGAGTCCATTTAAAGGCTCCCGAGTAATTGTACAAAGCTTCTATTTGCATACTTCTCTCAATTTATCCAATCCTTAACCTATTTAATTAAAGTTATCAACTATTATAAGTTTCTATTAACAAGGAATTCCAAACTACATAATTGTCCAATTAAAAATGTCAACTAATCTATATAATCATCCAATTCACATTGATCTAGCACAAAAATTTAAAATATAACCAGTACTTGTTATTATGTTTCAAATTTTTATCCATATGCATCTATGAAAAAATATTACTAATAGTCTACCCAAATATTTTCCATACACATCTATCCAAAAATATATAATCCTTTAAAAATATAACAAGTGCCAACTAGTCCTGTATAATTCAACTTCGTGCACAAGTCCATCCATCTATACAAAAGAAAAAGAAAAAGAAAAAGAAAAATAATATCAGGTAATTTTTTTTGATCAAAATTATAAGCACATCAAATGATTGTAAAATTGGACAAAAAAATGAAAAAGGTCCATGGAAAGTAAAGGTGTATGACCCGCACAATAAATGGTATATATATATAAAAAAATAAAAAATAAAAAAAAAGCTCCACATTGATCTAGTATTCACAAGCTTCCAAAAAGTTTTATCTATACACTTGCTATAACCAACAAAAGATTCTCCATAAAAGAAAACTTCCCATAATGGATATAATAATTCTAACAATTCAAACATCATCTCCATCACAAAGCTTATCCAATAAATATACACAATTTAAAAATTCCATCTAATTACCCAAAGGTTTACAAGGTAGAGACGACTATGGTTTACAAGGCAAAGACTTCATAGTCATCGGTTGTGTGAAACATTCACTAAAACAGGATATCATGATATATGTACATATATTTGAAGTGTATATTTATATGCATAGTGATCCTTGATCTTTGCTCAGTACAAGAGTCCAAAGACATGGAGATCTCCACTAAAACACATGGCTGTGTCTAATTACACAAAGCCTAGTCAAGAGAAAGGCTCTATAGTCGCGCACAGGTGGGAGAATGCATTTAGTTTCTCAATCAATGCTTGCATTAAGGTTTTATACCTCATTTTGTAATATACCCGGACAATATAAGTGAATATTTGATCTAGCAAGTTAGCTACTATGACCTGCACGTTACACGACTTGTGATGTTTAAATACAATATATATATATATATATATAAAATAGATGTATAAGAGGTACTTTGAAGCTTGAAATGCCAGTAAAGCAATGAAATAACTCCAAGTGGATGATATAAGCAAAGTAGTTCTGGCAACTATCAGTCACACCTATGGACAAGCACAAATCGCTTGAAAATTCCCAAAGCCCAGTCCTAATTGACAGAGACATCAAATCATATCCAAGTGAGAGCAACTTTAGTGGGTGTCAGTCTTGGTAATTGACCTAGTAGGTTCCACCTCAAAATGGGCAATATTCGGACAACCATCTATAGTGAAGGTAAGCATTTATTACGCGCTTCTTGCTCTCACAAGTTTGTTTAATTCAGGTTGAGGTGACCGTGATGATATCGGGATTGTTTCCAATCTTCACCCCCAAAACGTTTCTTTTTCGTCTTTTTCCCTCACATTTTTTTGTCTAAATTTTTAGCCGTGCATCCTATCGACACGCCGCTTGCTCTTACAAGTTTTTTTAATCTACTCTGAGGTGAATGTGATGATCTTGGGACAGTTTGGGAGCTGTTTCCAATTTCCCCCCTAAAACGGTCCGTTTTCACCTTTTGCTCACATTTTTTTTTTGGTCTAAATCTATTACCGCGTGTCCTATCAACGCGACGCATGCTCTCACAAGTTTGTTTAATCCGAGGTGGCTATTATGATCTCAGGGCTGTTTGGGGATTGTTTCCAATTTTCGCCCTCAAATAGCTCATTTTCGCCTTTTTCATGGACATTTTTTAATCTAAATTTCTAACCGTGTGTCCTATTGACGGGCCGCTTGCTCTCACAAATTTGTTTAATCTAGGCCGAGGAAATATGTTATGATCTCAGGACTGTTTGGGGACTGTTTCCAATTTTTGCCTCCAAACGGCTAGTGTTTGCATTTTTTCCTCACATTTTTTTTTCTCAAATATTCTCCTCACACGTTTGTTTGCCTTTACTTGGAACATAAATATCATGAAATCTGGTTTAACACACCCAATACCATGACTAGCTATGTGGGATGGTCACACATATGTACACTTACAAAGCAATTAGTTCAAACAACAAAGCAATTCGCAAATTTATTATTAAAAAAATTATGATTCCAGTAGTGCCAAAGTGTTCTTTGTTTCCTCAGCACAACCACACATTAAAGGGTGAAACTTAAGCATTCAATTACAAAGAAACTAGGAAACTTGATAAAACATAGCCAATGTTGGACAAAAATATATATATATTTATATAAACACAAGTGAATGCAAGATAAATCATAAGGCACCAGAGCAGTATCATTAGAGAATCTGGTTATTGACCAAAAAAAGAACAAAGCAGTTCTTTGATAACATTGGAATATCCAGAAAGGCATATTGGGAATCGGTCAGTTTCTATCTAAAGGCATATTGGGAATCAGATAGTTTCTATCTCTGTTCATTCTGTTTGAAGAAGGAAGGATCCGAAGAATCGATCTTTCTTTTTAGTTGTTGAATTTCTATTTGATTGATCAACGTGTGGTAAAGCACATCAGGTATCCAAACAAGTCAATGAAGGCACATTGTATTTGTGATTCAAAGAACAAAAATCAATCAAAAAAACATATGTGGCAAAGCACATTAGGTATCCAAACAAATGACACACAGATAGCCTCAGCATTGAAACAAGAAGCTACATGGTTTCCCAATCTTGCATGTGGCTTAAAGTGGTTAATGTTTACTTTAAACCAAGTGTTGTTAACAAAGACTGTAATAAGAAATTTTTCCAGTAGGGATAGCTTAACAAGAAAGGAGACTTAAAACCAGAAATTTAAAACAGTATATAAAATTAATATGTGACAATTCTATGATCAAAACCTATACAGCTTAAGAAACATCCTCAATTCGCTAATATTACCAAATTGATAGATTAAAATTGTCATTCCAATCATCATAACAACAATTAACCAACTACAATTGAGATTGCTCTCTTCAATTTGGATTTCCTACTACAAACAAGCTAGAAATAAACCTAGTAAGTATCACGTAGCTGGAGATATATTAAACATACCCATCATATTATGTTTTTCATGAGACTCATTTCTAGCAAAGAGTATGTAATGTTTTTAGTTGTTTTGTATCAAGCTGTTTTAGCATGAACTACTGTTAGGGACAGTATAAACCATATCAATTTAAATCCACTGAACAAATTAAACAGACAAGACTCCGCATGTTCATATATTCCAAAGTCTCTATTTCAATAGTCAACCACATGAAGTAATTCGTACATGCAGTCATTGCTAACATGCATCCAATACCTTGTCTTTACATACAACCAAACTGGAAAGTGCAATATTTGATGTAGTCATTGCTAACATGCATCCAATACCTTGTCTTTACATACAACCAAACTGGAAAGTATTAATTACTAAAGCAAAATGACTGGATGGGGTTTGGCATCTCTTGATGAAACAACACAATTCTTATGAAGGTAGATATAGTAAATTTATTGTATTGCAACCACATAATGTCCAAAGATATACCAGGTCATCACCAACCACCTAAATGCATGCATATCCATGTTATTCTTTGTATCGTCCTTGTCTTCTAAGAAGTTCAGTAAATTATGATAAAAGGAAGTACTATGTTTTCTCTCGCCAAAAACTACTTCACTGCTTAAGTCGCCAAAAACTACTTCACTGCTTAAGCTTATGTCACAATAGTATGCACCAAGAAGTTCCTTGAAAATAGAAAATATTTCATCTAAATCATTATGTTTAAATCCCACAATGAAGAGAGAAACCCAATTAACTACAAGTTGAGGGAAATTAACTACGTTCTTGTTCGCTAGATGTCTGGGTAACAAAACATATGCAACCATAAATTTGAACATGAGACCATATAGTGACTTGAATAGATATAAACAGAAAACAATTTTGAAGAGTAAGTAGACATCGGAATTCACATGTTGAGAAAGTGATATGAATAAACTGCAAAGAACAGGCAACAATTTTTAATGACCAATGGCCAGCCTGAATTTTTATTCTTCTATGAAGAGACTTACACAAATGAAGCTAAAAAAATATTTTGCAATAGAAAATCACAAAACTCAAATCACACCACATGTTGAATATAGAAAATCACAAATCTTAGTTGGTAAGCCATTATATGGAGTCAAGTGAATAATGGGTGAAATATGATCACATTGACAACATTCTTTCTAATTATCACAACAATGATCAAAGAATTTTTTTGTTTTAAGAATTATCTTGTTGATGTACATGAGTGGGTCACCACCATTATTACAATTTATCTGCGTGAACCCCACGAGTTTATTTTTTTTCAATTTCAATTTTTTTATTTTTTTTTATTTTTTTATTTTTATTGATGAACTCAAAAGCATGAACCTTGATTGCCAATCTGTTACCCTCTAAGTCCATGCAGATCAGCAAGACATAGTACCTGCCTTAGGACCTATTGTTAAGGTAAAATGCAATGATACACAGAAATTAATGAAAATAATAATAATAAATCAGAAACGCAGAAAGATGCAACAAATACATTCCAATTATAACATGCAAAGCAAAAGGTTTTATTATGGAAAGAAATGGTATCTTGTGTTTAATGTTTCTCTTTGGCAAATCTGGAAAGATCATAATAGAGTTGTCGTTGATAATCAAACTAACCCAATCCAAACCAGTCTCAAGAACATTAGGGATCATGTGTACGAGATTGATGAGGCTTTTGAATCCCCTCTTTACCCACACCCTCCTTTATCTAGACTAATTCAGTGGTGTTGTCCAACTGCAGGGAAACCTAAGCTGAATGCAGATGGTTACTCGAAAGGAGATCCAGGTCAAGCTGGCTATGGTGAACCCTTGCGAGATGAGACAGGGACTTGGTTATTGGGCTACTATGGCAAGCTAGGACATTGTAGATATGGGCAATATACAGAGGACTTACCATTCTCTTTCAAAAAGGCATTAAAGGTGTGGAAATTGAATATGATTCAGAGCAAGCCACCCTTCAAATACAACATGGCCCAAACCAACATTCATCCTACAAAGCTCTCATTGAAGATGCAAGGTTCCTGCTGGATAGATGCAATTGCTCTCTTGGACATACACTGCAGGAGGGAAACAGAGTAGCTGACAAACTAGCCAATTTGGGAATGGCTCAACAAGAATGTAGTATTCCTTGAAACACTGCCAGCAGAAGTTAGTCATTTGATCATAGAAGGCATGACAGGAATTAGTGTGATGAGGGATTAGCCTCCGCTTATTGTATTTGTGACTTTGTACCTTTGTTTGCTTTAATTTCCAATGAATAATAAAATATAAAAAAAGTACGATTCAATTATAATATCAATAAAGTAAACAAAGTCTCATTCATGCTAGATTTGTTAGTTTTTAAGGGTAACTTAAAGACACCACCCAGCTAGCCCCAAATCCTTTACATGTTACAGAGGTTTCATAATCTAACACGGATAACTTTTCATTTTCTCTCCAACTCTAACAATATCACAAACATTAATATTACTACCGGATCATTAAAAAGTATGTAAGGATTTGAAAATGCAGGAGAACATCTTAGCAAAGAAACTTGCAACTTTCATGAATTGGCACAATATATCAAAGAAAGTAAGAAAGAGAATAATGTGAAGGAATGGTCATTCCTTAAGAAAGCATAAAAAATCACCATTCCATTACATTGCCTCTCATTCCAATGAACCAAACAGAGCATAAGGAAAACACAACTTTAAAAATAAAAAATAAAAGATAAAAAAAGAAGAAGAAGAGCCAATAACAGAGAAGAAAAATTCTTCTATCCAATCGACGTCTATGTAGATATATAAAAACCCAAATAACAAAACAAAAACAAAAAATCTCCTATTGACGCGCCGCTTGCTCTCACAAGTTTGTTTAATCTAGACCGAGGTGACCGTGATGATCTCAGGGTTGTTTGGAGACTGTTTCCATACATGCACTCATGTTTTTATGATAGTAAACCATGAAGCAACAAAAATGGATGGTTACTAAATGATTTGTTAGTGTAAAAATGGCTCATAAGTATCTAAAGAAAAATTACATATAATTTTTAAAATAAGAATGAACATCTGACTAGGCCAATGACCAACCCCAATAACTTTTGTTTTTGTGTTTGATTCTAGCCAAACTAGTTGACAACCCTATATATCTCCATGTACCAATTAGAATTCCACCCACCCAAAATCACCAAGAACAACACTCCAACATTCGCTAGCACACAAAATAACTTTTTTTTTTTTTTGATCAGCAAAAAAGGAATTATATTAATAATAAGAACAATACAATAGATAGGCTAGGGGATGAAGTTGCATCATTGTCAAAACCTCACATCCCAACTATGTTGGCACACAAGGCTAAGACCAATCATGTGCATTCCCAAAGCAACAACAGATT
>CM069916.1:67114574-67170081 GCA_036172215.1 Camellia granthamiana | reverse complement strand
AAAATCACAAATCTTAGTTGGTAAGCCATTATATGGAGTCAAGTGAATAATGGGTGAAATATGATCACATTGACAACATTCTTTCAAATTATCACAACAATGATCAAAGAATTTTTTTGTTTTAAGAATTATCTTGTTGATGTACATGAGTGGGTCACCACCATTATTACAATTTATCTGCGTGAACCCCACGAGTTTATTTTTTTTCAATTTCAATTTTTTTATTTTTTTTTATTTTTTTATTTTTATTGATGAACTCAAAAGCATGAACCTTGATTGCCAATCTGTTACCCTCTAAGTCCATGCAGATCAGCAAGACATAGTACCTGCCTTAGGACCTATTGTTAAGGTAAAATGCAATGATACACAGAAATTAATGAAAATAATAATAATAAATCAGAAACGCAGAAAGATGCAACAAATACATTCCAATTATAACATGCAAAGCAAAAGGTTTTATTATGGAAAGAAATGGTATCTTGTGTTTAATGTTTCTCTTTGGCAAATCTGGAAAGATCATAATAGAGTTGTCATTGATAATCAAACTAACCCAATCCAAACCAGTCTCAAGAACATTAGGGATCATGTGTACGAGATTGATGAGGCTTTTGAATCCCCTCTTTACCCACACCCTCCTTTATCTAGACTAATTCAGTGGTGTTGTCCAACTGCAGGGAAACCTAAGCTGAATGCAGATGGTTACTCGAAAGGAGATCCAGGTCAAGCTGGCTATGGTGAACCCTTGCGAGATGAGACAGGGACTTGGTTATTGGGCTACTATTGCAAGCTAGGACATTGTAGATATGGGCAATATACAGAGGACTTACCATTCTCTTTCAAAAAGGCGTTAAAGGTGTGGAAATTGAATATGATTCAGAGCAAGCCACCCTTCAAATACAACATGGCCCAAACCAACATTCATCCTACAAAGCTCTCATTGAAGATGCAAGGTTCCTGCTGGATAGATGCAATTGCTCTCTTGGACATACACTGCAGGAGGGAAACAGAGTAGCTGACAAACTAGCCAATTTGGGAATGGCTCAACAAGAATGTAGTATTCCTTGAAACACTGCCAGCAGAAGTTAGTCATTTGATCATAGAAGACATGACAGGAATTAGTGTGATGAGGGATTAGCCTCCACTTATTGTATTTGTGACTTTGTACCTTTGTTTGCTTTAATTTCCAATGAATAATAAAATATAAAAAAAATACGATTCAATTATAATATCAATAAAGTAAACAAAGTCTCATTCATGCTAGATTTGTTAGTTTTTAAGGGTAACTTAAAGACACCACCCAGCTAGCCCCAAATCCTTTACATGTTACAGAGGTTTCATAATCTAACACGGATAACTTTTCATTTTCTCTCCAACTCTAACAGTATCACAAACATTAATATTACTACCGGATCATTAAAAAGTATGTAAGGATTTGAAAATGCAGGAGAACATCTTAGCAAAGAAACTTGCAACTTTCATGAATTGGCACAATATATCAAAGAAAGTAAGAAAGAGAATAATGTGAAGGAATGGTCATTCCTTAAGAAAGCATAAAAAATCACCATTCCATTACATTGCCTCTCATTCCAATGAACCAAACAGAGCATAAGGAAAACACAACTTTAAAAATAAAAAATAAAAGATAAAAAAAGAAGAAGAAGAAGAGCCAATAGCAGAGAAGAAAAATTCTTCTATCCCAATCGACGTCTATGTAGATATATAAAAACCCAAATAACAAAACAAAAACAAAAAATCTCCTATTGACGCGCCGCTTGCTCTCACAAGTTTGTTTAATCTAGACCGAGGTGACCGTGATGATCTCAGGGTTGTTTGGAGACTGTTTCCATAAACATGCACTCATGTTTTTATGATAGTAAACCATCAAGCAACAAAAATGAATGGTTACTAAATGATTTGTTAGTGTAAAAATGGCTCATAAGTATCTAAAGAAAAATTACATATAATTTTTAAAATAAGAATGAACATCTGACTAGGCCAATGACCAACCCCAATAACTTTTGTTTTTGTGTTTGATTCTAGCCAAACTAGTTGACAACCCTATATATCTCCATGTACCAATTAGAATTCCACCCACCCAAAATCACCAAGAACAACACTTCAACATTCGCTGGCACACAAAATAACTTCTTTTTTTTTTTCTTTTTTTTTTTTGATCAGCAAAAAAGGGATTATATTAATAATAAGAACAATACAATAGATAGGCTAGGGGATGAGTGTGTCATGAAAATTCCCAGTCTCTAATTGCTCTATAACTGTCTCACTTTTTTATTTTAAATTTCAAATTTTTGCAACTCCTTTAACTTTTCTCTTCATTAACACTTTTTTTTTGGCATTCAATAAAAAATCAACTGATGAATTTTCATGACACACTCATCAAGTGCTATAATTTGTATAATCAATTAAATTGTATCATATTGTCTCCTCTCAACATACAGTAGTGGCTACATTTTAATTTCAAAAATATATAAAACCTATTGGTTCCCTCATTTTAAGGGGCCCCCAATTCACTCCTTTCACTAAGTGGGAGTATCTAAACTTGCACACATGGTGCTGACTGTGTCACTATAAATACATCTACAAATCCTATGCAACATGAAAATACATCATACTTGTTTGATCACCAACCTAATCAAAGCACATAGAAGGAGAAGAGGAGGCGGTGGAGTAGTAGTATCTACTCAGAATATTAATTTAACATGTTAACATGATGTTCTCCGATTAATAAAATCAGTTAAAAAGTAGCTAAAAATAACAACAAAAAATTATTTTCAATTTATATATATATATATTTTTTAAGAACTGACAAAATTTCAAGTGAATTTCACAGATTTCACAAAATTATGAATCCCATTTTGAGCCTGATCATCTAGGGCCTAGGGGGAAAAAATTACTTGAATATCTAAGTGGCAATAAATATATGCAAAAAATCCATGCATAAACATCAAAAAATTATATGCACGAATACCATGACTAGTTAATTTTAAGCAACTAACAAAATCTGGAGAGTAAGATTTGAGGCCATCCCTTGAAACATCCACTCATTAGGGTTTTGAAAATTAGGGAAAACAAATAACTTGGTTTTGAAAATTAGGAAAAACAGAGGAAAAAAAAAAAGAGAAATTGAGCGAGAGAAAGGGAAACTAAAATTGGGTTTTTGGAGATAGGCAAACTGCTGGTACCTGGAAAATGGTGATGGCGGTGCCGTTAGGTGCAAAAATAAAGAGAAGGAAAAATAAACATAGATGAACAGAAACATTGAGAGAGAGGGAGAGAGAGAGACAGAGAGACAGAGAGAGAGAGAGAGAGATTTATACCTAGATGACAGTGGCGAGGCGAAGACGGAAGGCGGCGCTGACGGTGGCGTGGAGAGGACGGCGGACGGCACCGTTGATGGTGAAGAGGCGAGGTGAGTGGCGCAACTGAGAGGGTGTGAATCTTATTATCTGAATTGTGAGTTATACCACAATTTTATTAATTAATGCTAAACACTTAAAAATTTTATCAAAATTTTTATCAAATGTCTTATATAAATTGAAAGGGTGTGTTTGGTTTGTATTTGTAGAGTAATTTTTTAGATAAAAAGTACGAAAACTTGTTTGGTTTACATTTTTTCAAAAATGATTTTGGAAAATTGTTTTGGAGAAAGAGTTTTAAAAAAAGTGATTGATTTGATGTGCATGAGAGAAAGAGTGATTTTGAAAAGTAGGTAACCAAACAAAATTTTCAGATTTTTTTTAGAAAAATTTGTTTGGTTTGATTACTCTTAAAAATTTGTTTGTAGAGAATTTTTTCCAAATTTTTTTTTGAAAAACAAACCAAACCTAGCCAAAATTTCTACCAAAATTTTATTAAATATTTTATATGGATTTAGGACTCATGTTTTATGTGGGCCCCACATTCATATGAGACATTTAATAAAATTTTTGGTAAAATTTTTGAAACTTTTAACATTTTTGTATCTAATGACATAGAAAATAATAATCAAACAAGGTCTAAGAACCCACATTAATAAAATCCTTTAAAAAAAAATTTTATTTGTGATTTTTTTACAAAACTTGGGACAACTCATGCTTGATATATTATAACTTGAACAACTCATGCTTACAAGAATTTTATTTGTTCTAGAATTCTCATGCTTGTTATATTATAACTTGAACAACTCATGCTAACTGGTAAATCTATTAACAACAATGGTAGAGGACCCTAATTTCTGTGGCTCAAATTTGCCAAAACGACGTCGTTTTGAGTACAAAACAACATTAAAATTGTCAAAACGACGTCGTTTTGGCAATTTTGAGCCATTTGAGCCACAGAAATTAGGGTCCTCAAACATTTTTCATCTATTAATCGTTTTTTTTGTTAAAAAGAACTTTTAAGGTTGAGAGTTATGCACAATTATTCATAAACTACACATATCAATTATTATTATTATTATTGAAAATAGTAATTCCCTCACCATTAAAACCTTTATTTTATTTTATTTTTGGGATCAAACTTCTAATCTATAACAAAAACTAGGTTAAACTATTTGTTTTTTCCACCGCTTTTCAAAAATTGTTTCAATTATTAATTCCTTATCAAATTTGGAAACAAATAAAATCCTACAAAGCTTCACAAACTCTGTTTTCGAGATATATTTATAACATAAGTCAATGCAAGTCTCTTTCCTTCTCCTACAAGGTAAAGAAATCATCATCACCTCGGCCTCTCTCTCTCTCTCAAAATCCTAGCACTATTTAATTCTTTACTTGAGCCAAAAACAAAAATCATCTTCTTGTGTTGAAAAATAAAAAAATTATTCAAGTTTATGCAACAGAAAAATTGATATACATGGAGCGTTCTAGTCTTAATTCAAATTTAATCTTTGAGATTTTAATCAAAACATCACTAAAAGGTTTGGATCGGTGCAAATCGGTTTGTCAAGGATGGAAGAATTTGACGTACGAGTCAACTTTCACCCCTCTTCATTGTGAAAGGACGGGTACTATTTCGGGCTACTTTGTTCAAGATTTGGTACACAACAAGTACTTCTCAAAATTCGCATCGATGGATCGGTAAAAGGAATTAGGTCAAAATCTCTCTTTGGATTTTTTACCGCATCCGATGAAGGTTGAGGCATCATCAAATCAAGGAATTTTGTGTTGTGTGTACCATGATTACAGGAATTATCGATTCTATGTTTGCAAACCTAGTACTAGGCAATGGCAAAAGCTACCGAATCCCAAAACAAGGTACATGACGGTTCAAGTTGCGATTGTGGTGATACGGTCTAACCCACTGCGTTACAAGATTGTTCGATTGTCAAACCCCAAACACATGTGAGTTTTTTTTTTTTTTTTGGGTTAAAATTAATAAAATATATGTGAGCTACATGTATTTTGTGCTTATATATATATATATATATATCTATATGAGAACTCACTGACTTTTGCTTTTCTGTTTATTTTTAGTTTAACTCAGAGTTTCTTTAAAAGTACGCTACTATTTCTTTGATTTACAAAAAAATACGATCTTCCATGCCGTTACTTTGTAATATTTTTACACTATCATCTTTTGTTTTTATTATTTTTAATGTTTTTTTTCCCTTTTTTTTTTTGAGGGGTATTTGACTTTGTATGTGTATGATTTTTACCTCTGTGCCTATTTTTAGAGACAGGAATATTCTGTTCAGATTTTTTCCAATCTTTCAGTCTCAAATCCTCTCTTTTAGTATTTTATATATATAATTTATTTTTTTTATAAAAAAAAAAGAGGGTTTGGATCTATCGACAAAGAAAGAGAAAAATGACAGGAGCTAGAGAGAGATCATCTCTCAATACTTTGTTACCCTATTCTAATTCACTCGTGATCATTAAACCATATGAAAATTTCAAATATATTATTAATCTCGAAATATACGATCAAACAATTATAATTGAGTTGGAATAAATGACAAGATGTGCTATTTTTATGCCTAGATTTTTTTTCTGTTTTGTTTTGGTGTTTGTTTTTCTTCTTCGTTTCTCTTTGTGTGTGGCTTGTTTGGGTTTTGTTGGCTCTCTTATGTGTTCTGTTTTTCCTTGTTTTTGTTCTCCCGTTTCCAGTGGTGTATGTTGTAAGGAAAATTATACCAAAAAAAAAAAATTAGAGTTTGAACTTTATTACAAAATAAATTCTGAATTTTTAATTTCATCAATTTAAACTTTAATTTTTTTGATTTGTTTTTAATCGAAACTATTTACATATTTTTGTTAAGTAAAATAAAATTGAGTATAATAACTAAAGTACTATTTTTTCATCAAATTTACTTAATGAAAATAAGTAAATAATTTAGATTAAAAATAAATCAAAAAATTAGAATTTAAATTGATAAAATTTAAAAATCAAGATTTATTTTGTTACAAAGTTCAATTCTTGAGTTTATTTATTTATTTATAATTTCCCCTTATTATTTTTTAAACTATTGTGTATAAATCATTGCCAAACAAGTGTTTGTTTGGAGGCTTTGTAATGTACGGAAACGTTATAAACTGGGGTCTGATCTGAATCTAATCTGTATTTGTTATGTTATTTAGGCTCCGTTTAAAATATTTTATCATAAAGCTAAAAACGAATTTTGTTTCTATTGTACGGAAACACTAGTTTCTATTGTTTAGTTGGTCAAATAGTAGGTGAAATATTTTTTGAAAAAAGTTAGGGATAATGAAAATTTTTTCATGAAAATGATCATGAATGATTTATGATCCTTGGATTATCTTGATTAGTGTGTAGTGCTTTATTCTAAGTGTAATCCAAAAGTCACAAAACTTTCATGATTATTTTTATGAAAGATTTTTCATGATACCTAGTATTGCTGATATTTTTTTTTTATCATAAAGCTAAAAATGAATTATGTTTCAAAAACCAATAAGTCATTTTTGACATATCTCATTCAATGCTATTTATGCCACACCATGTAGTAGGTGTGCAATTTGGGTGAGCTTAATCCCGAATAACTCGAGTCCAGTTTGTATTTTTTTAGGATTTGGATAAAATGTTTTTGAATTTGGTACGGATTTGGATAAAAATTCAGAAATTCAAATTAAATTTGGGATGACTTGGGTAAAGATATCAAACAATCCGAGCAACCTAAAATCTGAATTATAATACAAAATCTTACATTTTTTATTCTCACTCATAAATTGTAAAGACTATCATAGTGACATCTCTCTTTCATTATATTAGTTATTTGTCTTGATGTTATTAATGATTTTCTTAAAAAAATGTAAATAGAGTCTAATTTTAATAAATTAATAGTTTAAGTGCCAAAAAAAATGAAATTTATGTATAATTCGGACAATTCGGGTAATTCAGATTTAACTCGGGTTGGGCTTAGGTAGATAATCTTAGGTTATAATTCGCACTTGGGTGGGCCTAGACAAGTATCAACACAACTTGAGTTAAATTTGGACAATTTTCCAACCTGGCCGAGTTGAACCCCTACCATACACACTAATGTTGAGGGTTCCACACATGTCTAATGGTGAGACTCGTGTACAAATTTTGTGTCTATATTTACAATTTTTGAATTTTTGTGTGTAAACAAAATCTAATCAAATACAATACTCTCATATCGAATCTCACATCATACAATAGAGTTATGCCCTATTTTGTAATATTAGTATCTCATTAAAATATAAAATCAACAATATGTAATTGTTATTATAATTGAAAAAATCTCCGTTAACTATTTTAAATTGGAAACCATCAATTATAAAGTAAACATCTCCATTTCATTGATATAATTGATTTGTGATTGTGAATATATTCATACTAATAACTATGCAATAATTTTTTTTTTTTTGTCAGGCTAAAGTACTACTACAATTATCACTGCGAAATCTTCGACTCAGATCTATGGACATGGAGAAAATTGAATGATGTATTGCTGCCACCCCGCGTGATCTTCATCAACCAGCCCACCATTGTTGCAAGCGGAGCAATCCATTGGCTCACAAGCAACGATCAAGTATTCGCATTCGACATAAATTCAGAGACTTACTCCACATTTCCATTGCCAGAACCAATAATAACTGAAGAAGATGAATTTCACTACAGAGACAAGCAACTTACAGTGTACAAAGGCCGGCTCGCCTTCATCTACAGAGAACCAGATGGGTATTTGGTTTTATGGGAGATGGACACGAATCGCGTTTGGCAAAAGATAAACACTCTGAACATTGAACCGGTTGAAGAGAAAGAACCTTACCCTTCTTATGCTGCTTTCTACAATGCAGATATTGCAGTCATGAAAGGTTTTCGCAACATAATGTTTTACAAGTTTCAGAACTGTGGTTCGACCGATGTGAAGCTGCATGACTTGAAGATGATTCCTCGTGACATTTTCGTGTTTCGATCTGATTTGGAACCAACTGAATTGAAATGTGGAAGCTGATTTCTATGATTTTTTTTGTTTTTTGATAGATTAAGTGCATGCATGTATGCTGTTAATTAATGTAGGTTTTTTTTTTTCTATGATTTTTTTTGTTTTTTGATAGATTAAGTGCATGCATGTATGCTGTTAATTTTTTTTTTTTTTTTTTTTTAATTTTAAAAGTCATTCTAGGTGGGATTGAATTTTCAAGAAACTCTCTGCACAACTGTTAATAGAAATTGCATTTTATGGTTGACATTATTGAACTTCTTCTTATGATATACTTTGCTGTTTGGGAGAATGTTTAGATGTAGTTTATATAATTGCACTTGCTGATATTGTTTTTGATTATATCATATATTTTAGTGTAATGTTACAGAAATAAAATTAAAAATAAAAATAAAAAAAAGTTTGGAGTAAAATTTATTTTACCCATTTATGGTTGAGTACTTTACCCATATATGGTTTAATTACAATCATAAAGTTCCATGTAATTTTGAACTAAAATGTTACCGTTAGTTTTTTTTTTTTTTTTTTTATACAAACTAAAGAAAGTTTATCACACGCCATTTTTTAGAGTGGACTTAGTTTTTTAAAAAATAAAATAAAATAAATACAATAAAAAAGTAATTTTATCCCCTATCTTCTCCAAAATTACATTTAGATTAAAATGTTAATTAAAATAAAAGAATATATATATAATTAAGGATTCATTTAAAATATAAAATAATTAGCCTTCTTCTAAAATATGGGGCAAAGAGGAGCGACTATGCGGCAGAAGCGAGTGGAACATTTAAGAGCTAAAAGGATTTTTGCACACCCTAACCTTGTCTTTGGTGAGATTTAAACCCCTAATGCCATTGGATTAAAGGTAGCTTATTTCATATTTGAATAATATACATTGTTAGAAGAATGTGGTATAGGTAAATTCATTAAATAAAAAAGAGAGTAATTGGGGAGCCTCTAAATACACTTTAAATTTGTTGTTGGACACTCAATTCTCAAATTCAATACTTTTAATTTTCTTTGACCATTCCAATTAATTCTCAACTGTCTCACACATTCCACCCAACTTGCCAATGACACTACTGCCACTTCCCAGCCCATTAGCAAGATTTCCATTGAGTCTGCTTTCTTTTCCATTGCCTTTACCCATTCATCTGTTACCCTTCCCCTTTCCCTTCCCTTCGTATCCCTCACCAATGCCCTCTAACCTCTAGTGCCACATCCCTTCACATCCCTCAGCAATGCCCTCTAACCTTTGGTGCCTCATCTTTAGTCACTAGGATTGAGCATAGGGTTATTCAATTTGCGAACACTGTCCAATCCGAACTACCTGCCCCTATTTGAGCGGTTTTGCAAAATTTTTATGGTCAGATGCAGTTTAAGATTTTCCTATGTTATGGTTGTGGGCGGGTCGCGGGTTTTACTCACACCTGCACTCACATGCCCGCATTTGTATATAAATTTTTTTTTTTTAAATCTGGACCATCAGATTTTCTTGTAAGTTTTGTAATATGTAACCCTAATCTTCTCCTCCCTTACTCACTTTAATCTTATTATCAAACCTATAGGCTCTAACATTATAATATTATAATAATATCACACACTGCCTTGTTTGAAATACTTATTATTCAATTGAAATTTTTTCAAATTTTTTTTACAAATCTAGTTATGTGATTTTTTTTTCTTTCTATGTTTGTTTTTATTTAACTTTCATTCTAATTTTTTGTAATCTAGTTTTAATGGAAGATAATATTGAATCTCCTACAATAAAAAAATATTTAAAAAATAGGAAAAAAACAAACCAAAAAATAAATTTTTAGAGGAAAAAACTCAATCTGCAAATTGCCCGTAACGGCCCGCACATCCACGAACCCTATCCGCATAAACCGCAAACCACATTGCAAGCGGTTGCGGATTCAATTTTTCTCAAACCGTAAACATGCAAGTAAGTCTAAATCGCAAACTGAACCGTCAAAAATGGATCTGCAAGCACCTCTACTAGTCCTTACAAGAAATCTAATATGAGAGAGAGAGAGTGTGTGTGTGTGTGTGTGTGTGTGTTGGGGGGGGGTGTTGAGATGGGGGGAGCTATGAAAATGGGGTCTATGAAGATAGTTTGTGGAGGTGGAAGGCCGCAAAGAATGTGGGACTTTGAGAGTGGAGGTTGCGGGGAAGGAATATGGGCAAGGCAGCTAGTCGTGGGCAATATAAGAAAAAGGGCTGAAGGTTGACAAAGAGTTGGAAAGGGATTAGAAGGGTATGAAATGGCTAAGAGGTAGTGGGGAGTGGCAAGAAAGAGCTGAAAAGGGGTGGAGAGGGAGGTTGTGGTGCTATTGGCGATAGTGGCGACTGGAGTCTCCCTTCTTTTCACCGGTCTCTCACACGTTCCACCCAACTTGCCAGTGACACTTCTGCCACTTCCCAGCCCACCAACAAGATTTTTTCCATTGAGTCTCCCTTCTTTTCCATTGCCCTTACCCATTCAACCTATTACCCTTTACCTTCCCTTTACATCCCTTGCCAATGCCTTCTAACCTCTGGTGCCACATCTCTAGTCTCTAAGGCTGGACATAGGGTTATTCAACTCGAGAAAACCGCCTAATCCAAATCGCCTGCGCTTATTTGGGCGGTTTCACAAAATTGTTAGGGTCGGATGCGGTTTAAGATTTTCCTATTTTGTGGGTTGCGGGCGGGTCGCGGGTTTTACCCGCACTTGCACTCACCCGCCCACATCTATATACAATTTTTTTTATTTTTTATTTTTTATTTTTTAATCTGGACCATCGGATTTTCTTATAAGTTTTGTAAGTGTATAACCCTAATCTTCTCTTCTCTCACTCACTTCAATCTGATTATCAAACTTGCAGGCTCTAACATTATAAAATTATAATAATATCACACACTATCTTATTTGAAATACTTTTATTTAATTGGAATTTTTTTAATTTTTTGCAAATCTAGTTATGTGACTTTTTTTTTTCTTTTTTCTTTCTATGTTAGTTTTTATTTAATTTTCATTCTAATTTTTTTGTAATCTAATTTTAGTGGAGGTTGCAGGAAGGAATAGGGGCAGGGCAGCTAGTCATGGGCAACAAAGAAGAAGGGCTGAAGGTTGACAAAGAGTTGAAGAGGGTTTAGAAGGGTATGAAAGGGCTAAGAGGTGGTGGGGAGTGGCAAGGAAGAGCTGAGGAGGGGTGGGTAGAGGGGCTATGGTGCTATTGGCGATAACAACAACTAGAGTTAAGAGTGGTAGGGTTTAGGGTTTTGGGTTGTCTTCTTTGGTAATTTACCAATTTTAGGAAGTGATTTTTTTAACACAAAAAAAATATATATATATTTACTGATTTATTATGAAAAAATGTATAAAAAAAATAAAAAAAATGATGTGATGAAATCCAAATAAGTTTATAAATCAATAGGTTGACTTTTTTTCGTCGTTCTAAAAGAGGCTTCAATTTAAAGATAAAATGGTATTGAAAAAAATATTAAAAAGTAAGGTATCCAACAATAATTGGGAGTCCATTTAAAGGCTCCCGAGTAATTGTACAAAGCTTCTATTTGCATACTTCTCTCAATTTATCCAATCCTTAACCTATTTAATTAAAGTTATCAACTATTATAAGTTTCTATTAACAAGGAATTCCAAACTACATAATTGTCCAATTAAAAATGTCAACTAATCTATATAATCATCCAATTCACATTCATCTAACATAAAAATTTAAAATATAACCAGTACTTGTTATTATGTTTCAAATTTTTATCCATATGCATCTATGAAAAAATATTACTAATAGTCTACCCAAATATTTTCCATACACATCTATCCAAAAATATATAATCCTTCAAAAAATGTAACAAGTGCCAACTAGTCCTGTATAATTCAACTTCGTGCACGAGTCCATCCATCTGTACAAAAGAAAAAGAAAATTAATATCAGGTAATTTTTTTTGATCAAAATTATAAGCGCATCAAATGATTGTAAAATTGGACAAACAAATGAAAAAGGTCCATGGAAAGTAAAGGTGTATGACCCGCACAATAAATGGTATATATATATATATAAAGCTCCACATTGATCTAGTATTCACAAGCTTCCAAAAAGTTTTATCTATACACTTGCTATAACCAACAAAAGATTCTCCATAGTTAAAAGAAAACTTCCCCTAGTGGATATAATAATTCTAACAATTCAAACATCATCTCCATCACAAAGCTTATCCAATATATATACACAATTTAAAAATTCCATCTAATTACCCAAAGGTTTACAAGGTAGAGGCGACTATGGTTTACAAGGCAGAGACTTCATAGTCATCGGTTGTGTGAAACATTTACTAAAAAAGGATCTCATAATATATGTACATATATTTGAAGTGTATATTTATATGCATAGTGATCCTTGATCTTTGCTCAATACAAGAGTCCGAAGACATGGAGATCTCCACAAAAACACAAGGCTGTGTCTAATTACACAAAGCCTAGTCAAGAGAAAGGCTCTACAGTCGCGCACAGGCGGGAGAATGCATTTAGTTTCTCAATCAATGCTTGCATTAAGGTTTTATACCTCATTTTGTAATATACCCGGACAATATAAGTGAATATTTGATCTAGCAAGTTAGCTACCATGACCTGCACGTTACACGACTTGTGATGTTTAAATACAATATATATATATATAAATATAATAGATGTATAAGAGGTACTTTGAAGCTTGAAATGCCATTAAAGCAATGAAGTAACTCCAAGTGGATGATATAAGCAAAGTAGTTCTGGCAACTATCAGTCACACCTATGGACAAGCACAAATCGCTTGAAAATTCCCAAAGCCCAGTCCTAATTGACGGAGGCATCAAATCATATCCAAGTGAGAGCAACTTTAGTGGGTGTCAGTCTTGGTAACTGACCTAGTAGGTTCCACCTCAAAATGGGCAATATTTGGACAACCATCTATAGTGAAGGTAAGCATTTATTACGCGCTTCTTGCTCTCACAAGTTTGTTTAATTTAGGTTGAGGTGACCGTGATGATATCGGGACTGTTTGCAATTTTCACCTCCAAAACGTTTCTTTTTCATCCTTTTCCCTCACATTTTTTTGTCTAAATTTTTAGCCGTGCATCCTATCGACACGCCGCTTGCTCTTACAAGTTTCTTTAATCTACTCTGAGGTGAATGTGATGATCTTGGGGCAGTTTGGGGGCTGTTTCCAATTTCCCCCCCTAAAACGGCCCGTTTTCACCTTTTGCTCACATTTTTTTTGGGTCTAAATCTATTACCGCGTGTCCTATCAACGCGACGCATGCTCTCACAAGTTTGTTTAATCCGAGATGGCTATACGATCTCGGGGCTGTTTGGGGGTTGTTTCCAATTTTCGCCCTCAAACGGCTCATTTTCGCCTTTTTCATGGACATTTTTTAATCTAAATTTCTAACCGTGTGTCCTATCGATGCGCCGCTTGCTCTCACAAATTTGTTTAATCTAGGCCGAGGAAATATGTTATGATCTCGGGACTGTTTGGGAGCTGTTTCCAATTTTCGCCTCCAAACAGCCAATGTTTGCATTTTTTCCTCACATTTTTTTTCTCAAATATTCTCCTCACACGTTTGTTTGCCTTTACTTGGAACATAAATATCATGAAATCTGGTTTAACACACCCAATACCATGACTAGCTATGTGGGATGGTCACACATATGTACACTTACAAAGCAATTAGTTCAAACAACAAAGCAATTCGCAAATTTATTATTAAAAAAATTATGATTCCAGTAGTGCCAAAGTGTTCTTTGTTTCCTCAGCACAACCACACATTAAAGGGTGAAACTTAAGCATTCAATTACAAAGAAACTAGGAAACTTGATAAAACATAGCCAATGTTGGACAAAAATATATATATTTATATAAACACAAGTGAATGCAAGATAAATCATAAGGCACCAGAGCAGTATCATTAGAGAATCTGGTGATTGACCAAAAAAAGAACAAAGCAGTTCTTTGATAACATTGGAATATCCAGAAAGGCATATTGGGAATCGGTCAGTTTCTATCTAGAGGCATATTGGGAATCAGACAGTTTCTATCTCTGTTCATTCTGTTTGAAGAAGGAAGGATCCGAAGATTCGATCTTTCTTTTTAGTTGTTGAATTTCTATTTGATTGATCAACGTGTGGTAAAGCACATCAGGTATCCAAACAAGTCAATGAAGGCACAGTGTATTTGTGATTCAAAGAACAAAAATCAATCAAAAAAAATATGTGGCAAAGCACATTAGGTATCCAAACAAATGACACACAGATAGCCTCAGCATTGAAACAAGAAGCTACATGGTTTCCCAATCTTGCATGTGGCTTAAAGTGGTCAATGTTTACTTTAAACCAAGTGTTGTTAACAAAGACTGTAATAAGAATTTTTTCCAGTAGGGATAGCTTAACAAGAAAGGAGACTTAAAACCAGAAATTTAAAACAGTATATAAAATTAATATGTGACAATTCTATGATCAAAACCTATACAGCTTAAGAAACATCCTCAATTTGCTAATATTACCAAATTGATAGATTAAAATTGTCATTCCAATCATCATAACAACAATTAACCAACTACAATTGAGATTGCTCTCTTCAATTTGGATTTCCTACTACAAACAAGCTAGAAATAAACCTAGTAAGTATCACGTAGCTGGAGATATATTAGACATACCCATCATATTATGTTTTTCATGAGACTCATTTCTAGCAAAGAGTATGTAATGTTTTTAGTTGTTTTGTATCAAGCTGTTTTAGCATGAACTATTAGGGACAGTATAAACCATATCAATTTAAATCCACTGAACAAATTAAACAGACAAAAGACTCCGCATGTTCATATATTCCAAAGTCTCTATTTCAATAGTCAACCACATGAAGTAATTCGTACATGCAGTCATTGCTAACATGCATCCAATACCTTGTCTTTACATACAACCAAACTGGAAAGTGCAATATTTGATGTAGTCATTGCTAACATGCATCCAATACCTCGTCTTTACATACAACCAAACTGGAAAGTATTGATTACTAAAGCAAAATGACTGGATGGGGTTTGGCATCTCTTGATGAAACAACACAATTCTTATGAAGGTAGATATAGTAAATTTATTGTATTGCAACCACATAATGTCCAAAGATATACCACGTCATCACCGACCACCTAAATGCATGCATATCCGTGTTATTCTTTGTATCGTCCTTGTCTTATAAGAAGTTCAGTAAATTATGATAAAAGGGAGTACTATGTTTTCTCTCGCCAAAAACTACTTCACTGCTTAAGCTTATGTCACAATAGTATGCACCAAGAAGTTCCTTGAAAATAGAAAATGTTTCACCTAAATCATTATGTTTAAATCCCACAATGAAGAGAGAAACCCAATTAACTACAAGTTGAGGGAAATTAACTACGTTCTTGTTCGCTAGATGTCTGGGTAACTGTAGGAAATTAATGTATAGATATTATTGATTGATATTCAATATGTTTACAAGAGCTCTCTTTTATAGAGAGAAATGGGATACAATGGAGCCATAATTAATTGAGCAATAAGAACTAAATGGAGCACTAAACTAAATGGAGCACTTACTAAACTAAATGGAGCACTAAACTCTCACTAAACTAAATGGAGCACTAAACTAAATCACTAACTATATGGGGCACTAACTATAGTGGAGTAGGTGGAGTAGGTGTAGGAATTGTTACATTCAACAGCCCCCCTCAAACTCAAGGGGGTTAGGAACTAACCAACTTGAGTTTGGAAAGGGTAACAAAACAGGAAAAATAAGCTGACACATAAAATAAAAGTGGATAGGAGACACTGTATGGTCGTGTCAGACCGATGTAGAAGACAGTTTATGGGGTCATGTCGGACCGTTTGTAGAAGATAGTTTATGGGGTCATATCGGACCGATGTAGAAAACAGTTTACGAGGTCATGTCGGACCGTTGTAGAAAACAGTTTACGGGGTCATGTCGGACCGTTGTAGAAAACAGTTTACTGGGTCATGTCGGACCGTTGTAGAAGACACTATATGGCTGTGTCGAACCGTTGTAGCTGAGAACCGAAATCAATGTCGGAACAGTTTACCGAGTCTTGTCGGACCCATATAGGAGCTAACCGGAATCAAAGTTGGGACAGTTTACAGAGTCTTGTCGGACCCACAAAAGTCGCACCCTCAAAAGGCGTGCCCAATCTTATCAAAAAGCGTGCCATCAAAAGGCGTGCCATTAAAAGGCGTGCCCGACAACCATCAAAAGTCGAGCCATCAAAAGGCGCGCCGAGCGGCGCGCGATACGCGTGTCTGCCTTGCCTATTTAAACCAAGGCGAGGCTGCCGCTGATGCAGAGCAAACCAGCTGAAAAAACTTTTCGTTCTCTCTGTAACACTTCTGAGAGAGATAATCTGTAACACGCTGTTGCTCTAAAAATGGCTTCTTCTTCCCGCCCCGTTACCCAGAACATAGCCTCTTCGTCCCGTGGTCTTACTCTCTTTCCCGACCTCAATGAGGCCACAACCCAGAATATAGCCCTTGAATCTCAACCAAGTGCCCCTGGACCAAGCGCCCCTGATTTTACGCCGTTGAACTTTCCAATGGTGTCAGTGGAGCAGAAAATGGCTGCTCAATCTGATATTGAAGCCAATCATTATACTTTGAGGTCTTGTGTTGAGACAATGACGGCGGTCAACAACCTGTCGCACCGGCTTCAGAGTAGAACAAATGAGGTGCAGCAGGTAAAAGCCCAACTGGCTCTGCTCCAGAGCATGTATACGGATGCCCGAGCAGAGATATGTGTGCTGAAGGCAGAAAATAAGGAACTGAAGCGGAAGGCCACCGTGATGCTCAGATTTGGAGGGCCGCCATATGTGACGGTTGAGGAGCAACGAGAAGTGAACGTGCTTGGCGGCGTGGGAAACACGAAGGCAGCACCGGCAAGGGACGCCCAAGACAAAGGCAAAAAGAAGAGAACAGCTGAAGAGGCGAAAAAGTAAGGCCGATTTTTGTGGTGAATTGTGGTTTTTTTTTTTTTTTGGTGTAAAAATGTGATCGGGGTTGATCCCCGAGATGAATAAATGACAAGTTTGGAAAAATGTTGTTGGTGGTGTTTTTGTTTAAGAATAAAAATAAAATAAAAGAAAATAATGGATAAAGAAAATAAAGAAATAAAAAGATGTTGGAACATTCGGCAATCCAATCAATGAAGGTGGTGAACTTCTTAACTGGCAAAGAGGAGTTACGCCATCTGTACCCAAACCCAACATTATAAATAAAATTCCACATAGCAGCGACATTCTTCCCAATTGATCCCTCCACACAGGTGTAGGGAGAACCCAAACAGATACTAGAGCCAAGTAGGTGATTAATCCAACACGTATCATCATATTTGACCTTGCTGGTAAAATAACTAGAGCAAGGAGCCATGCCAGAGATCAATCTCAGAACCTTATCAGCTGAAACAATATTTTTGGGTATCCATTTATCCCAATTTCCAGTACTAGCGCCAGTGTCTGCTGTACATCTGATTTGGGGCCTTAACAGAGTTTGATTGAGAGAGAGTTGTGGTCTATGGTGAGAGAAGTTTGGGGTGAATTGGAGTCTGAAGAATGGAGGGGATTGGGTTTTGAAGGTGTGGTGAATTTTTTGTTTGAAATGTAATGAGGAAAGTTGAGTGAGGAGGATTTGCTGGAAAGGGACGATCTCCAGCCAATTAATCGCCGCGTAGCTGTAGATGGCGAATTGCAGATTTGCAGTAGCACATTGTCACCAACAACTCCAAAGCACAGCAACTGAAGCAAAGAATTGCTCATCAGCAGCAGTAGACAACTAAGGAAAACAGAACTTATGCCTTGTAAACCAACAGAAACAGCAACCTTATAAACCAGCAACCTGAACTGGTGCCTTGTTATCCAGCAGATCATACACCACAGGCCAAATGAAGAATCCGTCTTCCAATCCAGAACAAATATGTTGTTAGGACAATGGCAAGAATGCCAAGGAAGATGGTACTTAGTAAAGGGTAGGTGAATTTGATGTGTATTGATAGAGATTACAGCGGAATAGGTTGAGGTCCGGCGGACGGCCAAGGCAAGGTTGCCGCCCGCCGGTAAGGCGAAGAACACCAAGAGCTTAACCTATTGCTCTGATACCATGTAGGAAATTAATGTATAGATATTATTGATTGATATTCAATATGTTTACAAGAGCTCTCTTTTATAGAGAGAAATGGGATACAATGGAGCCATAATTAATTGAGCAATAAGAACTAAATGGAGCACTAAACTAAATGGAGCACTCACTAAACTAAATGGAGCACTAAACTCTCACTAAACTAAATGGAGCACTAAACTAAATCACTAACTATATGGGGCACTAACTATAGTGGAGTAGGTGGAGTAGGTGTAGGAATTGTTACATTCAACAAACATATGCAACCATAAATTTGAACATGAGACCATATAGTGACTTGAATAGATATAAACAGAAAACAATTTTGAAGAGTAAGTAGACATCGGAATTCACATGTTAAGAAAGCGATATGAATAAACTGCAAATAACAGGCAACAATTTTTAATGACCAATGGCCAACCTGAATTTTTATTCTTCTATGAAGAGACGTACACAAATGAAGCTAAAAAAATATTTTGCAATAGAAAATCACAAAACTCAAATCACACCACATGTTGAATATAGAAAATCACAAATCTTAGTTGGTAAGCCATTATATGGAGTCAAGTGAATAATGGGTGAAATATGATCACATTGACAACATTCTTTCTAATTATCACAACAATGATCAAAGAATTTTTTTGTTTTAAGAATTATCTTGTTGATGTACATGAGTGGGTCACCACCATTATTACAATTTATCTGCGTGAACCCCACGAGTTTATTTTTTTTCAATTTCAATTTTTTTATTTTTTTATTTTTATCGATGAACTCAAAAGCATGAACCTTGATTGCCAATCTGTTACCCTCTAAGTCCATGCAGATCAGCAAGACATAGTACCTGCCTTAGGACCTATTGTTAAGGTAAAATGCAATGATACACAGAAATTAATGAAAATAATAATAATAATAATAAATCAGAAACGCAGAAAGATGCAACAAATACATTCCAATTATAACATGCAAAGCAAAAGGTTTTATTATGGAAAGAAATGGTATCTTGTGTTTATTGTTTCTCTTTGGCAAATCTGGAAAGATCGTAATAGAGTTGTCGTTGATAATCAAACTAACCCAATCCAAACCAGTCTCAAGAACATTAGGGATCATGTCTATGAGATTGATGAGGCTTTTGAATCCCCTCTTTACCCACACCCTCCTTTATCTAGACTAATTCAGTGGTGTTGTCCAACTGCAGGGAAACCTAAGCTGATGCAGATGGTTACTCAAAACGAGATCCAGGTCAGGCTGGCTATGGTGAACTCTTGCGAGATGAGACAGGGACTTGGTTATTGGGCTACTATGGCAAGCTAGGACATTGTTCAAGTTTGGAGGCAGAGATATGGGCAATATACAGAGGACTTACCATTCTCTTTCGAAAAGGCATTAAAGGTGTGGAAATTGAATATGATTCAGAGCAAGCCACCCTTCAAATACAACATGGCCCAAACCAACATTCATCCTACAAAGCTCTCATTGAAGATGCAAGGTTCCTGCTGGATAGATGCAATTGCTCTCTTGGACATACACTGCAGGAGGGAAACAGAGTAGCTGACAAACTAGCCAATTTGGGAATGGCTCAACAAGTATGTAGTATTCCTTGAAACACTGCCAGCAGAAGTTAGTCATTTGATCATAGAAGACATGACAGGAATTAGTGTGACGAGGGATTAGCCTCCGCTTATTGTATTTGTGACTTTGTACCTTTGTTTGCTTTAATTTCCAATGAATAATAAAATATAAAAAAAATACGATTCAATTATAATATCAATAAAGTAAACAAAGTCTCATTCATGCTAGATTTGTTAGTTTTTAAGGGTAACTTAAAGACACCACCCAGCTAGCCCCAAATCCTTTACATGTTACAGAGGTTTCATAATCTAACACGGATAACTTTTCATTTTCTCTCCAACTCTAACAGTATCACAAACATTAATATTACTACCGGATCATTAAGTATGTAAGGATTTGAAAATGCAGGAGAACATCTTTGCAAAGAAACATGCAACTTTCATGAATTGGCACAATATATCAAAGAAAGTAAGAAAGAGAATAATGTGAAGGAATGGTCATTCCTTAAGAAAGCATAAAAAATCACCATTCCATTACATTGCCTCTCATTCCAATGAACCAAACAGAGCATAAGGAAAACACAACTTAAAAAGAAGAAGAAGAAGAAAAAAAAAAAAAAAAAAAAAAAAAAAAAAGAAGAAGAAAAAGAGAAAAAGAGCCAATAACAGAGAAGAAAAATTCTTCTATCCCAATCGACGTCTATGTAGATATAAAAAAACCCAAATAACAAAACAAAACAAAAAATCTCCTATTGACGCGCCGCTTGCTCTCACAAGTTTGTTTAATCTAGACCGAGGTGACCGTGATGATCTCAGGGTTGTTTGGAGACTGTTTCCATACATGCACTCATGTTTTTATGATAGTAAACCATGAAGCAACAAAAATGGATGGTTACTAAATGATTTGTTAGTGTAAAAATGGCTCATAAGTATCTAAAGAAAAATTACATATAATTTTTAAAATAAGAATGAACATCTGACTAGGCCAATGACCAACCCCAATAACTTTTGTTTTTGTGTTTGATTCTAGCCAAACTAGTTGACAAACCCTATATATCTCCATGTACCAATTAGAATTCCACCCACCCAAAATCACCAAGAACAACACTTTCAACATTCGCTAGCACACAAAATAACTTCTTTTTTTTTTTTTTGATCAGCAAAAAAGGAATTATATTAATAATAAGAACAATACAATAGATAGGCTAGGGGATGAAGTTGCATCATTGTCAAAACCTCACATCCCAACTATGTTGGCACACAAGGCTAAGACCAATCATGTGCATTCCCAAAGCAACAAAAGATTGGAGAGGTTCCAATACAAAGATACAACAGCCAAACAGGCTCAACCTAAGACCAACAGCAACTAACCAAAACAGAGTACTATTCAGCCACCATTTCTAATACAAAAATGAACTTGTTGAATATTGAAGATGAGATCATTGACAGAGAAAGCTAGAGGAGTTATTCTCACTTTAACTAATTCACACAAAATAACTTATTTGAGTATCTATTCTATTATATGAAATTTACAACCCAGTGAAACTTGTCCAAAAAAAAAAATTCCCAGTCTCTAATTGCTCTATAACTGTCTCACTTTTTTAGCTTAAATTTCAAAATTTTGCAACTCCTTTAACTTTTCTCTTGATTAACACTTTTTTTTTTTTTTGGCATTCAATAAAAAATCAACTAATGAATTTTCGTGACACACTCATCAAGTGCTATAATTTATATAATCAATTAAATTGCATCATATTGTCTCCTCTCAAGATACAGTAGTGGCTACATTTTAATTTCAAAAATATATAAAACCTATTGGTTCCCTCATTTTAAGGGGCCCCCAATTCACTCCTTTCACTAAGTGGGAGTATCTAAACTTGCACACATGGTGCTGACTGTGTCACTATAAATACATCTACAAATCCTATGCAACATGAAAATACATCATACTTGTTTGATCACCAACCTAATCAAAGCACATAGAAGGAGAAGAGGAGGCGGTGAAGTAGTAGTATCTACTCAGAATATTAATTTAACATGTTAACATGATGTTCTCCGATTAATAAAATCAGTTAAAAAGTAGCTAAAAATAACAACAAAAAATTATTTTCAATTTATATATATATATATATATTTTAAGAATTGACAAAATTTCAAGTGAATTTCACAGATTTCACAAAATTATGAATCCCCATTTTGAGCCTGATCATCTAGGGCCTAGGGGGAAAAAATTACTTGAATATCTAAGTGGCAATAAATATATGCAAAAAATCCATGCATAAACATCAAAAAATTATATGCACGAATACCATGACTAGTTGATTTTAAGCAACTAACAAAATCTGGAGAGTAAGATTTGAGGTCATCCCTTCAAACATCCACTCATTAGGGTTTTGAAAATTAGGGAAAACAAATAACTTGGTTTTGAAAATTAGGAAAAACAGAGGAAAAAAAAAAGAGAAATTGAGCGAGAGAAAGGGAAACTAAAATTGGGTTTTTGGAGATAGGCAAACTGCTGGTACCTGGAAAATGGTGATGGCGGTGCTGTTAGGTGCAAAAATAAAGAGAAGGAAAAATAAACATAGATGAACAGAAACATTGAGAGGGGAGAGAGAGAGAGAGAGAGAGAGAGAGAGATTTATACCTAGATGACAGTGGCGAGGCGAAGACGGAAGGCGGCGCTGACGGTGGCGTGGAGAGGACGGCGGACGGCACCGTTGATGGTGAAGAGGCGAGGTGAGTGGCGCAACTGAGAGGGTGTGAATCTTATTATCTGAATTGTGAGTTATACCACAATTTTATTAATTAATGCTAAACATTTAAAAATTTTATTAAAATTTTTATTAAATGTCTTATATAAATTTAAAAATTCTACCAAAATTTTATTAAATATTTTATATGTATTTAGGACCCATGTTTTATGTGGACTCCACATTTATATGAGACATTTAATAAATTTTTGATAGAATTTTTGAAACTTTTAACATTTTTGTATCTAATGACATAGAAAATAATAATCAAACAAGGTCTAAGAAACTCACATTAATAAAATCCTTTAAAAAAAAAGTTATTTGTGATTTTTTTACAAAACTTGGGACAAGAATTTTATTTGTTCTAGAATTCTCATGCTTGTTATATTATAACTTGAACAACTTACGCTAACTGGTAAATCTATTAATCGTTTTTTTTTTAAAAAGACTTTTAAGGTTGAGAGTTATGCACAATTATTCATAAACTACACATATCAATTATTATTACTAGCCTATCACCCGTGCTATGTACGAGATAATTATAGATATTTATATTTGTTTTAGATTTTTTTTAATATATAAATTATGTTTTTTAAGATTTTTTTCTTATCACCAACCATAGTGTAGGGGGAGTTGAAAAGGGTACTGCAGTAACTATACACGAATTGTATCTATAATTATTTGTATAAGGGAATTTTAAATGCTGATAAGGAGATTTTAACCAAATCAATAATTGCAGGCATGTGGAAAGATATGTGGATTGAAAAAAGTTAATAAATGCTAATAAGGAGATTTTGACCAAAATTAATAAATGCTGAGTTTTTTTTTTTTAAATAAAAAATTTTAAAAATTCAGATTGGGATATTGAAGCTTCCATAGGCCTTGGGGGATTAAAAACCCCATCTTGCTTAATATATAGTATAGATATAGATAGATAGATAGATATATCTTTTTATTTTTATTTTTATTTTTGTGTGATTTCTATTTGGGTATTTTTTTTTTCAATTTATTTAAGATGGAGTTGTGGGTATCTTTTTTTTTAAAAAAATTTTAATTTATCTGTGGTTTTCATTTGTTTTTAATTATTATTATTTAGGTAAGTTATAATGTGAGTTAGATATGTGATAGACATGTGAGTTTTATTGATTTAAAGTTTATTTAGATAAACTTTAAAGATTTTTTTTTAGTTTTTTAGTTTTTTTTGTTATGTTATAATATAATATATAAAATATAGGTAGATATCTACAACTTTAATAAAAAATATTATCTGATTTTTTTTAGAAGAGAAAATGAATGCAAGTTTTAATATTTTTTTTTGAAAATTTGTGAGAGAGATTAGGAGAGAGAGATTATGAAATATTTTTGTTATTAAATAAATAAATCAGTCAATAGTTTTTTTAATCTATTTTGTAAATTAAAAATCAATAATTTTGGAAAATGATTAATTTGTCCTATTAAGTAATTTAAAATTTTGATAGATATACATAAAAAAAAATACATAATTATATTATTAAATCGCAATTCAAATTTAGATGTTATATCTTTTTGACATCTATAGCTAAATTCTTATCTTTTTTTTTAAAATTTTTGTGTGTAACCATAGTGTATGGGAGAAATTGAAAAGGGTGTTGCAATAATTATGAGAGGAGTCAAAAGGGATGGTAGGTTGGAAAAAGTCAACAAATGCTGAGGTTGGGTTGGAAGAAGTTAATAAATGCTGAGATTTTTTTTTTTAAATCAAAAAATTAGAAAATTAGGATTAGGAAAATGGAACTCCTATCTGATTTTTTGAAAAAGAGAAATGAATGCAAGTTTTAATATTTTTTTTTTGAAAATTTGTGAGAGAGATTAGGAGAGAGAGATTATGAAATATTTTTGTTATTAAATAATAAACCAATCAATAGTTTTTTTTTAATCTATTTTGTAAATTAAAAATCAATAATTTTGAAAATTTAATTAATTTGTCCCATTAAGTGATTTAAAATTTTGATAGATATACATAAAAAAAAAAATACATAATTATATTATTAAATCATAATTCAAATTTAGATGTTATATCTTTTTGAGATCTATAGCTAAATTCTTATCTTTTTTATTTTTTATTTTTGTGTGTAACTATACTTTATGGGAGAAATTGAAAAGGATGTTGCAATAATTATGAGAGAAGTCAAAAGGGATTGTGGGTTAGGAAAAGTCAATAAATGCTGAGGTTGGGTTGGGAGAAGTCAATAAATGCTGAGGTTTTTTTTTTTTTTAAATCAAAAAATTAGAAAATTAAAATTATGAGATTGGAGCTCCCACAGGCCTTGGGGTTAAAAATCCCTTTTTACTTAATATATAATATAGATAGATTATTGAAAATAGTAATTCCCTCACCATGAAAACTGTTTTTTTTTTTTTGGGGGGGGGGGGGGGGGGGGGGGGGGGGGGGGGGGGGACTTCTAGCCCTATAACAAAACTAGGTTTAAACTATTTGTTTTTTCCACCGCTTTTCAAAAATTGTTTCAATTATTAATTCCTTATGAAATTTGGAAACAAATAAAATCCTGCAAACAAACTCTGTTTTCGAGATATGTTTATAACATAAGTCAATGCAAGTCTCTTTCCTTGTCCTCCAAGGTAAAGAAAGAAAAAATGCTTGGAACCTCTAATTTAGAGGTGTCACTAGTGATGTGGCAGCAGGTCCCCCACTACCACAGTCAATCATGTGTCTTGATTTTTTTTTTTTTTTTTTTTTTTTTTTCTTTTCCACCTCATTAGAGGTGGGTTTAGAGATGCCCTTTTAGAGGTCTTTAGCATTATTGGGTAAAGAAATCATCATCCCCTCCGCCTCTCTCTCTCTCTCTCTCTCTCTCTCAAAATCCTAGCACTATTTAAGTCTTTACTTGAGCCAAAAACAAAAATCATCTTCTTGTGTTGAAAAATAAAAAATTATTCAAGTTTATGCAACGGAAAAATTGATATACATGGAGCGTTCTAATCTTAATTTAGATTTAATCTTTGAGATTTTAACCAGAACATCACTAAAAGGTTTGGATCGGTGCAAATCGGTTGTCAAGGATGGAAGAATTTGACGTACGAGTCCAACTTTCACCCCTCTTCATTGTGAAAGGACGGGTACTATTTCGGGCTACTTTGTTCAAGATTTGGTACACAACACGTACTTCTCAAAATTCGCATCGATGGATCGGTCAAAGGAATTAGGTCAAAATCTCTCTTTGGATTTTTTACTGCATCCGATGAAGGTTGAGGCATCATCAAATCAAGGAATTTTGTGTTGTGTGTACCATGATTACAGGAATTATCGATTCTATGTTTGCAAACCTAGTACTAGGCAATGGCAAAAGCTACCGAATCCCAAAGCAAGGTACATGACGGTTCAAGTTACGATTGTGGTGAAACGGTCTAACCCATTACGTTACAAGATTGTTCGATTGTCAAACCCTAAACACATGTGAGTTTTTTTTTAGGTTAAAATTAATAAAATATATGTGAGCTACATGTATTTTGCGCTTATATATATATATATATGAGAACTCACTAACTTTTGCTTTTCTGTTTATTTTTAGTTTAACTCAGACTTTCTTTAAAAGTACGCTACTATTTCTTTGGTTTACAAAAAAAAAAAAAAAAAAAAAAAACGATCTTCCATGCCGTTACTTTGTAATATTTTTACACTATCATCTTTTGTTTTTATTATTTTTAATGTTTTTTTTTCCTTTTATTTTTTAGGGGTATTTGACTTTGTATGTATATGATTTTTACCTCTGTGCCTATTTTTAGAGATAGGAATATTCTGTTCAGATTTTTTCCAATCTTTCAGTCTCAAATCCTCTCTTTTAGTATTTTATATATATATATAATTTATTTTTATTTTTAAAAAAAAGAGGGTTTGGATCTATCGACAAAGAAAGAGAAAAATGACAGGAGCTAGAGAGAGATCATCTCTCAATACTTTGTTACCCTATTCTAATTCACTCATGATCATTAAACCATATGAAAATTTCAAATATATTAATCTCGAAATATACGATCAAACAATTACAATTGAGTTGGAATAAATGACAAGATGTGCTATTTTTAGGCCTAGTTTTTTTTTTCCTGTTTTGTTTTGGTGTTTGTTTTTCTTCTTCGTTTCTCTTTGTGTGTGGCTTGTTTGGGTTTTGTTGGTTCTCTCTTATGTGTTCTGTTTTTCCTTGTTTTTGTTCTCCTGTTTCCTGTGGTGTATGTTGTAAGGAAAATTATACAAAAAAAAAAAAAAATTAGAGTTTGAACTTTATAACAAAATAAATTCTGAATTTTTAATTTCATCAATTTAAACTTTAATTTTTTTGATTTGTTTTTAATCGAAACTATTTACATATTTTTGTTAAGTAAAATAAAATTGAGTATAATAACTAAAGTACTATTTTTTTCATCAAATTTACTTAACGAAAATAAGTAAATAAATTATATTGAAAATAAATCAAAAAATTAGAATTTAAATTGACAAAATTTAAAAATCAAGATTTTTTTGTTACAAAGTTCAATTCTTGAGTTTATTTATCTATTTATAATTTCCCCTTATTATTTTTTAAACTATTGTGTATAAATCATTGCCAAACAAGTGTTTGTTTTGAGGCTTTGTAATGTACGGAAACATTATAAACTAGGGTCTGATCTGAATCTAATATGCATTTGCTATGTTATTTAGGCTCCGTTTAAAATATTTTATCATAAAGCTAAAAACGAATTTTGTTTCTATTGTACGGAAACGCTAGTTTCTATTGTTTTGGTCAAATAGTAAGTGAAATATTTTTTTTATCATAAAGCTAAAAATGAATTATGTTTCAAAAACCAATAAGTCATTTTTGACATATCTCATTCAATGCTATTTATGCCACACCATGTAGTAGGTGTGCAATTTGGGTGAGCTTAATACCGAATAACTCGAGTTCAGTTTGTATTTTTTTAGGATTTGGATAAAATGTTTTTGAATTTGGTATGGATTTGTACAAAAATTTAAAAATTCAGATTAAATTTGGGATGACTTGGGTAAAGATATCAAACAATCCGAGCAACCTAAAATCTGAATTATAATACAAAATCTTAGATTTTTTATTCTCACTCATAAATTGTAAAGACTATCATAGTGACATCTCTCTTTCATTATATTAATTATTTGTTTTGATGTTATTAATGATTTTCTTAAAAAAATGTAAATAGAGTCTAATTTTAATAAATTAATAGTTTAAGTGCCAAAAAAAATGAAATTTATGTATAATTCGGACAATTCGAGTAATTCGGATTTAACTCGGGTTGGGCTTAGGTAGATAATCTTAGGTTATAATTCGCGCTTGGGTGGGCCTAGACAAGTATCAACACAACTTGAATTAAATTTGGACAATTTCCCAACCTGGCCGAGTTGAACCCCTACCATACACACTAATGTTGAGGGTTCCACACATGTCTAATGGTGAGACTCATGTACAAATTTTGTGTCTATATTTACAATTTTTGAATTTTTGTGTGTAAACAAAATCTAATCAAAGAATCAAATACAATACTCTCATATCGAATCCCACATCATGCAATAGAGTTATGCCCTATTTTGTAATATTAGTATCTCATTAAAATATAAAATCAACAATATGTAATTGTTATTATAATTGAAAAAATCTCCGTTAACTATTTTAAATTTGAAACCATCAATTATAAAGTAGACATCTCCATTTCATTGATATAATTGATTTGTGATTGTGAATATATTCATACTAATAACTATGCAATAAAAATTTTTTTTTTGTCAGGCTAAAGTACTACTACAATTATCACTGCGAAATCTTCGACTCAGATCTATGGACATGGAGAAAATTGAATGATGTATTGCTGCCACCCCGCGTGATCTTCATCAACCAACCCACCATTGTTGCAAGCGGAGCAATCCATTGGCTCACAAGCAACGATCAAGTATTCGCATTCGACATAAATTCAGAGACTTACTCCACATTTCCATTGCCAGAACCAATAATAACTGAAGAAGATGAATTTCACTACAGAGACAAGCAACTTACAGTGTACAAAGGCCGGCTCGCCTTCATCTACAGAACCAGATGGGTATTTGGTTTTATGGGAGATGGACACGAATCGTGTTTGGCAAAAGATAAACACTCTGAACATTGAACCGGTTGAAGAGAAAGAACCTTACCCTTCTTATGCTGCTTTCTACAATGCAGATATTGCAGTCATGAAAGGTTTTCGCAACATAATGTTTTACAAGTTTCAGAACTGTGGTTCGACCGATGTGAAGCTGCATGACTTGAAGATGATTCCTCGTGACATTTTCGTGTTTCGATCTGATTTGGAACCAACTGAATTGAAATGTGGAAGCTGATTTCTATGATTTTTTTTTGTTTTTTAATAGATTAAGGTGCATGCATGTATGCTGTTAATTAATGGAGGTTTTTTTTTTTTTTTAAGTCATTCTAGGTGGGATTGAATTTTCAAGAAACTCTCTGCACAACTGTTAATAGAAATTTCATTTTATGGTTGACATTATTGAACTTGTTATGATATACTTTGCTGTTTGGGAGAGAATGTTTAGATGTAGTTTATATAATTGCACTTGCTGATATTGTTTTTGATCATATCATATATTTTAGTGTAATGTTACAGAAATAAAATTAAAAATAAAAATAAAAAGTTTGGAGTAAAATTTATTTTACCCATTTATGATTTGAGATTTGAGTACTTTACCCATTTATGGTTTAATTACAGCCATAAAGTCTTATGTAATTTTAAACTAAAATGTCACTATTAGTTTTTTTATACAAGCTAATGGAAGGTTTATCGCACACCATTTTTTAGAGTGGACTTAGTTTGTTTTTAAAAAAAAATTAAATTAATACAATAAAAAGATAATTTTACCCCCTATCTTCTCTAAAATTGATTAAAATGTTAATTAAAAAAAAAAATAAATATATAATTAAGGATTCATTTAAAATATAAAATAATTAGCCTACTTCTAAAATATGGGGCAAAGAGGAGCGACTAAGAGGCAGAAGCGAGTGGAACATTTAAGAGCTAAAAGGATCTTTGCACACCCTAACCTTATCTTCAGCGAGATTTGAACCCCTAATGCCATTGGATTAAAGGTAGCATATTTCATATTTGAATAATATACATTGTTAGAAGAATGTGGGTATAGGTAAATTCATTAAATAAAAAAGAGAGTAGTTGGAAAGTCTCTAAATACACTTTAAATTTGTTGTTGGACACTCAATTCTCAAATTCAAATTTTTTAATTTTCTTTGACCATTCCAATTAATTCTCACCTGTCTCTCATACATTCCACCCAACTGCCAGTTACACTTCTGCCACTTCCCAGCCCTTTAGCAAGATTTTTTTTCATTGAGTCTCCTTTCTTTTCCGTTGCCCTTACCCATTCATCTGTTACCCTTCCGGTTCCCTTCACATCCCTCACCAATGCCCACTAACCTCTGGGGCCACATCTCTAGTCCTTAGGGCTAGACATAGGGTTATTCAATCTGTGAAAATTGTCCAATCTAAATCGTCCGTGCCTATTTGAACGGTTTCGCAAAATTGTTATGATCGGATGTAATTTAAGATTTTCCTATGTTATGGGTTGTGGGCGGATCGCGGGTTTTACCCGCACCTGCACTCACATGCCTGCATTTGTATATAATTTTTTTTTTAAAATATAGACCCATACTTTCTTGTAAGTTTTGTAAGTGTATAATCCTAATCTTCTCTTTTCTCACTCACTTTAATCTTATTATCAAACCTGTAGGCTCTAACATTATAACATTATAATAATATCATATACTGCCTTGTTTAAAATACTTATTATTCAATTGAATTTTTTTCAATTTTTTCAAATCTAGTTATGTGATTTTTTTTTTCTATGTTTGTTTTTATTTAATTTTCATTCTAATTTTTTGTAATTTAGTTTTAATAGAGGATAGTGTTGAATCTCCCGCAATAAAAAAATATTTAAAAAATGGAAAAAAAACGAGCAAAAAAATAAATTTTTAAAGGAAAAAACTCAATCTACAAACTGTCCGTAACAACCCGCACATCTATGAACCCTATCCGCACAACCCACAATCCGCATTGCAGATGGTTGCGGGTTCAATTTTTCCTAAACCGTAAACATGCAGGCAGGTTTAAACTGCAAATTGAACCATTAAAAACCGATACGTGAGCACCCTTACTAGTCCTTACAAGAGATCTAATATGAGAAAGAGAGAGGGGGGTGTTGGGAGGGGGGAGCTATGAAAATGAGGTCTATGAAGGTAGTTTGTGGAAGTGGAAGGCCGCGAAGAATGTGGGACTTTAAGGGTGGAGATTGCGGGGGCATGGCAGCTAGTCGTAGGCAACAAAAAAAAGAAGTGCTGAAGGTTGACAGAGAGTTAGAGAGGGATTAGAAGGGTATGAAAGGGCTAAGAGGTGGTGGGGAGTGGCAAGGAAGAGCTGAGAAGGGGTAGGGAGGGGGGCTATGGTGCTATTGGCAATAGCGGCGAATAGAGTTGAGAGTGGTAGTGCTTAAGGTTTTAGATTGTCTTCTTTGGTAATTTAGGTTTATTTTAGGAAGTGACTTTTATTATTATTATTATTATTATTATTATTATTATTATTATTATTAATTTATTAACTTATTATGAATAAATGTATAAAAAATATAGAGAAGTGATGTGATGAGATGCAAATAAGTTAATAAATCAATAAATTGATTTTTTTTTTTTTTGACTTTCCAAAAAAAAGCCTTAATTTAAAGATAAAATGGTATTGAAAAAAATATTAAAAAGTAGGGCATCCAACAATAAATTTGGAGTCCAGTTAAAAGCTCTCGAGTAATTGTAGAGAGCTTCTATTTGCATACTTCTCTCAATTTACACTATTTTTTAAGTATTTTTTTTAATTGTCAAGCAAATTATTTTTATGGACAAAATCTTAAAATTTAATCTCTAGTATATACCTCCACACCACTAGACACAACCATGAACTCTCTCAGTTATTTGCTGAGAGGGTAATTTATACCTAAATTGGGCCGAGTTAGGTAAATGGGCCGTTCTTTGGGCCACAGTAAGAAGGGCTGGATGAAAGGGGGCTTGTAGTTAGCCTGGTCCCAGTAAGCCCTATTGTTATCCCGGTCCCAGAGAGCCCTCTTGTTATCCCGATCCGAAAGAGCCTTGAAGTTAGTCCGGTCTAAGGAAGCTTTGCAGTCAGCATCGGTCACCATACTCAAAGTTAGCCCGGTCATAGCGTAGTATGGTTAGCTCGGTCAGAACCTTGCTCTTTGTTAGCTCAGTCTAATCATACCACGGTTTGTATAAGAGGAACTGAGGTAAGGGCAGTGAAAGGAAGAACCAAACTAGGTATAGTTCGGTCTACTCTGCTGCTCAGCATAGCCAGGCTTACCTCAGTCATATTGACATCCAACCATGATAAAACCATCTCACTTGGCTTAAGTAGTGAGGGGGGTGTTGAAAGATAAGCATCATCTTTCAGGAATTTGATTCCTAGGATGTCACGACCCAAACCCGGCCCTATGGGTTTAGCACCGTAACCGGCCAGTAATCCGAGATTACCGAAGGCCTGCTTAACAGTAGTACAGTAAAACAGAGTTCAGGGCCTGGCGGAAGCCAAAACAGTAAATAAACAATGTCCATTGAGCTGTGACAGTCTGTATGCCAAAAAGATTTTTCATGCATTCATACATTCAAACAGTACAGTCTATACAAAATTTACAGTCACACAGTAGAGGGACCTAATCCCTAGATAACAGTACAGTTAGTAGCTGACAGTCTATACAGTTGTCCAAAACAGTACGGAGACAGACGGGGGAAAAACAAAACACCCCAAAGCCATAACATGGCAACTCAGAACCTCGCAGTGAGGCACATAGGCTGGCTTGACAAAACTGGAGCCTAACCCACGCTCCTAGCTCCGATCTGGTGGCTAAGCACCTACATATATATATAAACAATGAGCTAAAGCCTAGTGAATAACATAATGCGTAAAGAGGTTAAGAATGAAATGTCCTTACAGTAATGAAAACAGTTCATTAAACAGTATTTCAGTCTTTCAGTCAGAACAGTTATTCAGTCATATGTGGTACATCCATTAGCATAGCAGTAAACAGTGGGTCTTAAGGACCGAACAGTAGTGATGGCCATCAATCAGTAAACAGTAATGGTTCCACGAGGGAACCGACAGAGATCTCTGTGACAGTAACAATAACAGTATACAATAGTTGCTAAGGATGCCACAATACATTTCAGAATATAGGACATACATTCAATCAATTAACAATAATTATTTCAGAAAACAGTTCTGTTAAACAGTCAGAAAACATTCTCAGTTGAACATATCTTTATACAATTGTTACTCACAGAGTTTGGGCTACAGTATGCTAGAGCGTGACTCCCCAGTCGCCAATCCTACACAGTTCACAGGTTGAACACACACTAAGCTACACAGTTGGGAAATATCATAACTTAATCCCTAATTTGCCTTGGTGTGTTCTACATCTATATCCTCATTAAGATGTCTTAAACTAGGCCTAAGAATGCCTAGAATGGGATGAGGATGCAAAAATACACTTAGAAAACATTTTGCAAAGTTTGCTGAAAATAGGAGCCTCGCTCGAGCAAGCTGCTGAAACAGTAAAAGTACTGGATGCTGAAATTTTACGCGCGATGGTCGCTCGATGCTCGCTCGAGCGGAGCCCTGGATAAAGGTGCTCGCTCGAGCGAGGAATCCTTCGCTCGAGCGAAGAAGCCAAATCTGGAATTTCCAGATTTGCCTCCCAAGCTCAAACCAAGCATTCTACCACTCTTTACTCGACCTCTTGGGCCCAAATTCTGGAAAACACCTCTAGATTCAATATACAATAAGTTTCAAAGCTCAATTTGTGAATTCAAAGCCCAAGAGTGAGTTAATTAAAACCATTTTTCAAACCCATTTTCCATGAACATGGAGAATATGCAACATGCATGGATTCAAACCAAATTCAACCTTCAAAGCTTGTCCAAATGGACTCATTTCTTGAAGAACATGATGAATTCATGGACTCAAGCCTAAACATGAACATGCATGTACAATTTTACCATGGATGCAACTCAAAACTCATCAATTCAAACATGCATGCATGAATTATGTTCTAATTCAACACTATAGAACCAATTTATATCTTAACTCTATAATTTGCCATGAATCTAGCAAGAATCAACCTTAAGGGCATCAATGAGGGGTTGAAATTCATACCTAAATCTTGTATTCAAGAATGGAAGCACAATTTGAATTCAATCTTCAATTTCCAAGCAATTCTACAAGTTGAACCCAATTCCCTCTTAATTCTCTCCCTCTCTCTCTAATTCTTCTCTCTTGGTCGGCTAGCATAAGGAAATGGCTGAGGAAATGGTTTTGTTCAAGTGCAATACAAGTCCCTAATTGTGTAGGATAGTGGCCCACTTAGTGGCATTTTGATAAATAAGTCAAAGTTTGCAATATGACAATATTTAATCTAATTTAATCATACCTACTCACATTTTAATTAAATACACCATAAAATCACATAAATCCTACTGATCATGAAACACTAAACAATTCTCAGTTCGGCCGCCGATAAGGCCTTCAATTTGTAGTTTAAACATAAAAACACGAACAGATAATCAAATAATCGAAAAGATAAAAATGCAATACAATAAACATGCTTAGTCAATTCGGTTTCAATTTTCGATCAGTCCGTTCAGTACTCCAGGTAGTTCAATTATCAGTCATAAGCATTCCAATTTAGCAGTAATCAGTATGTAATTCAGTAAATTTTCGGTAAACAGTATGGGGTTGTTACATAGGAGAACTCTACCTGGAGGAGTAAGAGTCCTACTAGGATTGTGCCACACGGAACCTATAAAAGCTCACAACATCACCTATAGAGAGGTAACACACAACTTTGATTCTCGAATACACAGAGCTTTTTGTCTATTTGTCTATTTTGCTGACTTAGGTATCGGAGAGGTATCCGGCACTCACCCGCCGGCTAACTTATGTTTGTGTTTTCAGGGAATAAAGCGACGTCGTACGGAGGAGCACAATCTTGATCAACAGGATTATACGAGGACAATATTTCGTGCTCGTACAATTGGCACTGTCTGTGGGAATAAACAGAAAGAACAAACCTCTTAATCAAGTTATCCTCACTAATCGGAAGTAATGGCGCACATCGAAGAGTTGTCACAGTCCGCCATTGACGGACAAACCCCAGAAGGAGGCGGGAGGCGCGAAGGTTTACCTCCTGTCCCTCCCATGGTAGACTTGGAGCCCCAGTGTCACGACCCAAACCCGCCCCTATGGGTTTAGCACCGTAACTGGCCAGTAATCCGAGATTACCGAAGGCCTGCTTAACAGTAATACAGTAATACAGAGTACAGGGGCATGGCGGAAGCCAATACAGTAATAAAACAATGTCCAATGAGCTGTGACAGTCTGTATGCAAAAGGACTTTTCATACACACATATGAAACCAGTACAGAACAGTATGCACAATATATATACAATCAGCCAGAACAGGACAGGGGTCTAACCCCTAATAAGCAGTACAGTACAGTGTTATCAGTCTATACAGTAAACAAGACAGTTATAGAGACAGACGGGGGAATTAAAAACACCCCTAAGCCATAGCTTGGCAGGCTCGGAACCTCGCAGTGACAGTGGTTGGCTTAACAAAAAGGGAAGTCTACCCCACGCTCCTAGCTCCGGTCTGGTGCCTGTACACCTACATATATATATGAGCGGTGAGCTAAAGCCCAGTGAATAACATAAAGCGTAAAGGGGTTTAGAATGAATGTCCTTACAGTAATGAAAATAGTTCATTTCAATCAGTATATCAGTTGTTCAGTACAGTAAACGGTCATATGTGGTACATCCATTAGCATAACAGTACAGTAGCAGTAGGTCTTAAAGACCGAACAGTAATGATGGCCATCAATCAGTAAACAGTAGTGGTTCCACGAAGGAACCGACAGAGATCTTTGTAACAGTAACAGTAACAGTAGGTGCTAAGGATGCCACAATACAGTTCAGAATATAGGACATACATTCATTCAGTAAACAATATCAGTTCAGTAAACAGTTCAGTTCAGTATTCAGAAGATAATCATTATGAACATATCTTTACACAATTGTTACTCACAGAGTTCTGGGCTACGGTAAGCTAGAGCGTCTCCTCGGAATGCCAACCCTATACAGTTAACAGATTGAACACACACTAAGTTTTACAGTTGGGAAAGATAATAACTTAATCCCTAAATTTGCCTCGGTGTGTTCTACATCTATATCCTCATTAAGATGCCTTAAACATGCCCTAGGAATGCCTAGGATGGAAAGATGATGCAAAGATGCACTTTTAAAAGCATTTTCAGAATTTTCAGTGAAACAGGGTCCCGCTCGAGCGTAGGTCACTCCGCTCGAGCGGATATGCAGACAAAGGTTCCCGCTCGAGCGTAGGTCACTCCGCTCGAGCAGATATGCAGACAAAGGTTCCCGCTCGAGCGTCACTTACCCTACTCGAGCGGTCTGCAAAACAGTTAAAAGTACTGGATGGGTGAAAATCACGCTCGATAGGGCGCTCGATAGCCGCTCGAGCGTAAGACACAAGGTCCCGCTCGAGTGGACTGTAAAACATTGCAAAGTACTGGGAGCCCGAATTTCCCGCTCGAGCGCCATTCTCCCCGCTCAAGCGGAAGACCAAAATCTGGAAAATCCAGATTCGAGCTCCAAGTTCAAAATCAAACACAAATGCATCAAAATCAATTCCTTTGGGCCCATTTCTTGGAAAACACTTGTAGATACATGGAATAACATGATTCAAAGCTCAATTTGTAAAATCAAGGCCCAGAGGAAGATCAATTAAATCCAATTTCAATCCCAAATTTCATGAACATGATTCAAACATGACATGCATGACTTTAAATCAATTCAAAGCTTCAATGCTAGCTCAAATGAGCCATTTCTTTTCAAAATAAGATGAAATCATGGTCTTAAACATAAATATGAGCATGCATGTAACATTTACCATGAAATCAACTCACAACTCAACAATTCAAACATGCATGCATGGAATGAACTATAATTCAACATTATTGAACCAATTCTTGACTTAACTCTTTAAACTACCATGATCCATGCTAAAAGGAACTTAAATGCACAATGAAGAAGGTCAAAGATCTACCTTAGGTCTTCAATGTAAGATACACAAGCTCAATTTGCAACCTACACTTCAATTCCTTCAAGTTTCTAAGCAAATCAACAAGGACAATTCAACTCTCTCTCTTTCTCTCTCTCTAGATCAGTTGCTCTCAAGAAATTAGGCTGAGGAAATGTTTTGGTTCAATGTGTACAAGCCTCCAAATGTGTGAGGTAGTGGCCACTAAGTGGCATTTTGGCAATTAAGTCTAATTTGTGCAATTCATCGATATTTAATCTAATTTAATCATACCTAATCAGTTTTCAGATAATTACACCAAAAATTCACATTAATTCTAATGATCATAAGCATTAATCAATTTCTGATTCGGCCGCCGATAAGGCCTTCAATTAGCAGTTTAACATAAAAACATGAACAGATAATCAAACAGTCAAACAGATAAGCATGCAATTAAACAGATACAGTCAATCGATTCAGTTTCAGATTTTAGTCAGTCAGTTCAGTAATTCAGTCAGTTCAATTACTTTTCATATTCGGTCTCAGTTTAGCAGTAATTGGTAATCATTCAGTCATTAATCGGTAAACAGTGTGAGGGTTGTTACACCCAACGACAGAACCCCCGGATGGATGCAAGGGAGAGGCGGAACAATAGCCCCCCGTCGATCTCAAAGTCCTGATAGGCAGAGGCGAAGAATCGACCCTCAAGCTCTTGAGGATCGCGTGAAAGAGCAGGATGAACTAATAAGGAAGATGGCGGTGGATATGGAGGCCATGAAGTGCCAGATCAAGGGAAGAGGGGTGGCGACAGGAGAGGGGCGTAAAGGCAACACGCCCCCTCGCCACTCAGAAGATCGCAGTAGGCATACCACGCCATCACAAGTAGAGAGTAGGAGCCTCAGAACAGGCGACACTCAGTCCAGGACTTCCAGAACTCGTCACTCCAGGTCTAAGAGGACAAGATCTGAGAGGTCATACACAGAGGGAAGCACCTATCGGCCCTCGCACACGCACCAGACGTTATCCAGACAGACGGAGTTATCTAGATCGTCTGACTTATGAACTGTGCTAGAAGAAACGGCACGATGGAAGGAGAATGCCAGGGCGCGCGACCTAGGGCGCGCGACCCACACAGAGTTTCTGCCCTTCAGCGGTTGGCTCTTCGGACGCATGCAAGCGTCGAGATAGGAATGCCAATACCGCACCCTACTTACGAACCTACGGATAAAGCATTAGCGAGGCTGCAGACCTCGCCGTTCGTTCCAGTAATTGAGAACGCGCCCTTACCTTCCGGCTTCCTGCAGCCCAAATTTACCACGTATGAGGGGAAGACGGACCTCTACTCACACTTAAGCCACTTTCGCCAGGTTATGGCTGTATACCGACGAAACGAGGCTTTGATGTGCATCCTATTGCCATCCAACCTTGGCGACCTAGGATTAACCTGGTTCGAAAGGCTACCAGAAGGCAGCATCGCCTTTTGGGCACAATTAGCAGAGACGTTCGTGACAAGGTTTAGGACGAACACCAAAATGCCAGTGGAGATCGATCAGTTTCTCTCCATTGACATAGGCGACAAGGAGACATTAAGATCCTACAATAGTCGCTACTGGGAGACCTTCAACCAGATTGGGGATTGCCCAATCAATCTCGCCATCGCGCAGTACAAAAGAGGTCTTCCAGTCGGAAACAGGTTGAGGGACTCAATCACCATAACGCCACCCCTCACAATGGAGGCCTTAATGGAGAGGGTACACCAGTACATTTTGGTGGAGGAGGATAACGCCCGTGCTAAAACGAAGTCTAGCACAATCGCAGTACCGGATAAAAATACCGCGACAAAGGTCAACGCGGTAGAACGTCCAAACAAAAACGGACGAGGCAGGCGGGAAAACGGAGAAGACCAGGATAAAAGATGGCTGAGAGTCTGCACTGCCATTACCACGGTATTCAAAAAGCCAATCTACCGGATTCTGAGCGAGATACGCGATGAACCTTTCGTCAGATGGCCTGCTAAGCTAGGAGAGGCTCAGAAGGACTACGACGAAAGATCACGGTGCACATTCCATAAAGAAAAGAGGCACTGCACTGAAAATTGCACACCATTGAGACAGCATCTGAAGGAGTTGGTGGTGGCCGGTCACCTGGACAAGTACATTGAAGGAGGGGCGCAGCCAGCCCCCCAGAATGACAACCACCCGAACGGAATGCCAATCGACGCCCCACCTCAAGGCGTGATAAACGTAATACATGGGGTATGCGAACCTGAGCGCGTATGTGAGCTTAGGGGCATGATCAAAAAGGTTGAGCACTTAAGGGAAGTACTAAGTGCACAACCTATAATCAAGAAAGGAAGAATGGAGGCCACCAATGTCATCTCTTTTTCAGATAGAGACTTGGCAAGGATATACTGCCCTCACAGGCCCTGTTTGGCAGAGCTGTGGGAGACTGCTTATAGCTTATGCCCAAACAGCTTATACCTTATAACTTTCAGCTTAAGCTGATTTCCAGCTTATTCTTAAAGCATATCCAGCCCAGCTCACAGAATAAGCTGATTTCTGACTTCCACAAAGCTATAAGCTATAAGCATAAGCTAAACCAAACATATCAAAACAGCTTAAATTAAGCTGAAAGCTGAAAATAAGTGCTGACAAACAGGGCCACAATGATACACTGGTCGTCACTCTCCGAGTCAAGGATTTTAACGTCAAGCGGATTTTGATTGACCAAGGGAGCTCATGTGAGATAATGTACTACGAAACATTCAAACAATTGAAACTAGAAGACAAAGACTTAGCACCTGCGGTATCTCCCCTGATCGGATTCAACTCAATGTCAGAATGGCCAGTTGGCAAGATAATCCTCCCAGTCAGAGCAGGAAGCGTGATGAAACAAGTGGAATTTTGGATGTTGAAAGTCCCCTCCATTTACAACATAATCTTGGGAAGAACATGGCTGCATGCCATGCAATCGGTAGCTTCATCCTACCATCAAGTAATGCGATTCCCCAATGAAGCCGGGGTAATTGAAGAGGTCTATGGAGACCAAATTATGTTCAAGCAATGCTTCGTCACAGTAAATGGTAGCCACGCTGCCAAAGAATTTGTTCAGATGGTGGAAGAACCAGAGAGCAATGAATTGTTCGCAGATGTTGGCAAAACCACTGAACAGAAGGCAGTGGAAGACTTGGTACAGGTAAGAATAGATGAAAAGAACCCGGATAAGTTCTTTTTGCTTGGCTCATCAATGTCCAGCACTAAGAGAATAGAGGTCATGGAATTCTTGACTTCCAACATCGAAGTGTTCGCCTGGACACCGTACGACATGCCAGGCATTCACCCAAGCTTCATCTGTCACCAGTTGAACGTCTACCCAACTGCCAGACCAATCATTCAGCGCACTCGCAGATCAGCACTCCACCACGCCGAGATAGTGGCGAAAGAAGTAGAAAACCTGTTAGAAGCACGAGTTATCAGAGAGGTGCACTACCCCAGATGGATCTCCAATACAGTAGTGGTGCCAAAAAAAAATGGAAAATGGCGTGTCTATGTGGACTATAAAACAATCAACAAGGCATGTCCAAAGGACAGCTTTCCTCTACCCCGGATAGACTAACTGGTAGACCTAACGGCGGGACACAACCGACTTAGCTTTCTTGATGCGTACAGAGGCTACCATCAGATCGCTATGTATGAACCAGACTAGGAGGTCACATCTTTTACAACACCAAGAGGACTGTACTGCTACAAGGTCATGCCCTTTGGCCTAAAGAACGCAGGGGCAACATTCCAACGGATGGTCACCAAGATGTTTGAACCATTGTTAGGCAGAACAATGGAGGCTTACATCGACGACATGGTGGTCAAGAGCAAGGATAAAAATGACCATCTCAAGGACCTAGGTGAGATGTTTCAGATCCTTAAGAAGCACAAGTTACGCCTCAATTGCGTCTAAGTGTGCATTCGGAGTAGGATCTGGCAAATTCCTAGGCTTCTTGGTGACCAACCAGGGTATAGAAGCAGACCCTCTCAGATCAAAGCAATTCAGGATATGGAGAGGCCAAACACAGTAAAAGAAGTGCAGTATCTCACCGGCATGGCAGCTGCACTCAACCGATTCATAAGCCGGTCGTCAGACAGACTACGACCATTTTTTCAAGCATTGAAAGCCAAGTTCGAGTGGGACGAAGAATGCGACCGCGCTCTGGAAAGCTTGAAAGAATACATGTCTTCTCCATCACTGCTTGTGACCCCAATACCTGGAGAAGAACTCTTTCTGTACCTGGTAGTTTCACAGCACACAATTAGCGCAGTGTTGGTCCGAGCGGAAGGAATCCAACATCTGCCCATCTTTTATGTCAACAAGACATTGCTGGGCGCCGAAACAAGGTACTTACCACTGGAAAAACTGGCCTTGGCCTTGATGATGGCCTCAAGGAAGTTGTCGCACTACTTTTACGCCCACACCATAGTCGTCCTCACAGCTTTTCCATTAAAAGCTTTGTTTGAGAGGGCGAACTTTTCTGGGCGAATCTTAAAATGGGCAGTAGAGTTGGGACAATTCGACATCAAGTTTCAACCCAGAACCGCGATAAAGGCTCAAACTTTGGCAGACTTTGTCGCAGAATTCACCCCAAGAAGTCATCATATCTGCCCAGTCGACCTGACTGAAACAACTGAACTAGGGATGGAAATTGACGCCGGAATAACGCAACCCCTGGTACAGGTTACCCAGACAGGTCACAAGGCAGACCAGAGTAAAGTGGGGAATGAAGAAGCAAACCATGCTACACCAAGCCAAGACTCACCAACAAATAAAGACTTGGTACAATCAGACAGCGAGGGGCAAACAGCAAGCATGGACCAAGAAGAAAACACTAGCAGCACTCATGACCCCAAGGCATCATCTGATCCCTCCACTTACTGGAAGCTGTTCGTCGGAGAGATGTGGAAGCTCTTTGTGGATGGGGCATCCAACAGGCATGGAGCAAGACTTGGCATAGTCCTCATCTTGCCAGACGGCCTAATAGTGGAGCAAGTAGTCCACCTTGGCTTCTCCGCATCAAACAACGAAGCGGAGTACAAAGCACTTCTGGCAGGCTTAAAATCAGCATCCTACATGATGGCCACCGAACTAATGGTTTACAGTGACTCACAGCTAGTGGTAAACCAAATTTCAGGCGACTACGAGGCAAAGGATGACAGGATGGCTAAGTACTAAGACTTAGTCAGAAAAGAGATCAAGAAATTTAAAGTAGTACGGATAGAACAGATCGGCAGGGAGGAAAATAGCAGAGCAAACAAACTAGCAGGCTTTGCTTCAATGGCAGATACTTCCATCCCTCATCCGTTGTTGATTGACTACTTACCGAGACCAAGCATTGAAGAACTTGAAGCAGAAGAGGTACGTTGCACCGAACTAGGCCCTTCATGGATAGATCCCATCATACTATTCTTAAAAGACGGCGTCTTACCAGAAGAAAAGAAAGAAGCTAACAAAATCAGAGCAAAGTCGCAGCGATTTTGGCTCTCCTCATCAATGGCCTTGTATAAGAAATCCTTCACAGGGCCCTACCTAAAGTGTGTTCATCCTAGCAAAGTTGAAGCATTCTTGTTCGAGATACACGAAGGTGTATGCGGAAGCTACCAATGGGGAAGATCATTGGCATATAGGGCAATCTCGCAAGGATATTGGTGGCCTTACATGCAAGTAGATTCAGAAAAATATGTGAAGAAGTGCGAGAAATGTCAGAAGTTTGCACACCAAATACATCAGCCTGCCAGAGAACACCTACCACTAACAAGCCCATGGCCTTTCACAATGTGGGGCTTGGACATAGTAGGACCACTTCCAATGGCATTCGGCAACAGAAAGTTCTTCCTTGCAGCAACAGACTACTTCACAAAGTGGGTGGAGGCAGAAGCACCCGCATCAATGAAGGAGAAGGATGTGAAGAAGTTCGTCTGGCAGAATATCATCACTCGGTTCGGCATACCAAAGGCTCTAATATCAGACAACGACACTCAGTTTGATGGCAGAATCTTTAGAGGCTTTTGTGAAGAGTACAAGATAGAGTTCTACAATTCTACACCGGCATATCCCCAAGCAAATGGCCAAGCAGAGGCATCAAACAAGGTTGTCTTGGATGGACTGAAGAAAAGGTTAGAGAAGGCAAAGGGCAAGTGGGCTGAAGAACTTCCTCATGTTTTGTAGGCTTATCGTACCACACCTCGGTGATCAACAGGAGAAACACCATTCTCCTTAGCCTTTGGCATGGAAGCAATAATCCCACTAGAAGTTGGCCTCCCCACAATTAGAAGCGAAAATTTTGATCCAGACTTAAATGGAAAAGTCATAGCATTAGAGCTCGACCTTGCGGAAGAAAGAAGAGAAAAAGCACTGGTTCACATTGCCTCGTACCAACAAGAGTTGTCCAGAAAATATAACAAGACGGTGCATTCAAGGCAATTCAAGATCGGAGATTGAGTACTGCGCAAAGTGATGGGAAACATTTTGGTACCGTGGAGATGGCAAGTTAGGGCCTAATTGGGAAGGACCCTACAAAGTGGTCGGATTAGCAGGAAATGGTGCTTACCACTTGGAAGACGAAGACAACAAAGCAATTCCCAGACCATGGAACACTGCCAATCTCAAACTATTTTATTTTTAGCTTTTCTTTAACATACTTGTAATTTTTCTTTTCCCCAATAAAACAAGTAGTTTTCTTTTCAGCATAAGTGTTTTATTCTGTCAAAGTTGTTTTAGTAAGCTAGGGGCATTGAAAGCATAGTTAGCCGGAAAAACCAACACCCTTCCTAAGCCCAGGATAGGGATCCAGGTTGCAGGACGTTTGGTCGGAATAACCAAACACTTTACTCTAGGTTGGCTGGAAAAACCAACTTAGAAGTTGGTCGGAAAAACCAACACCCTTCCTAAGCCCAGGATAAGGATCCAGACTGCAGGATGTTTGGTCGGAATAACCAAACACTTTACTCTAGGTTGGCTGAAAAAACCAACTTAGAAGTTGGCTGGAACAACCAACACCCTTCCTAAGCCCAGGATAAGGATCCAGGCTGCAGGACGTTTGGTCGAAACAATCAAACACTTTACTCTAGGTTGGCTGGAAAAACCAACTTAGAGGTTGGTTGGAAAAACCAACACCTGGTACTTTTCAGCCGAGATAAAAATCAAGGCTGAAAGGTAGTTGGCTGGAAAAACCAACTTTTGGTGCTCTTCAGCCGAGATAAAGATCAAGGCTGAAGAGTGGTTGGCTGGAGAAACCAACAGTTATTATGCTTCAGCCGATATAAGGATCTAGGCTGAAGAGATTGGCTGGAAAAATCAGCACTTATTGTTCTTCAGCCGAGATAAAGATCTAGGCTGAAGAGGTTGGCAGGTATGACCAGATAGATTGCAAGGTTAAGACCGAGATAAGTATCTCGGCCAGAGAATGTTATACTTCATTCAGGTTTCAGTAAGAAAGCAAGTACAAGCATGGAAATAAACCAAGATAACAGTTGGAACAAAAGGGATTTCATTGATCATGCAAAGTCAAAGTACAAGGAGATGGGGCCGTAGCCTGGTTACAATTCTTGTCCAAAAGCAGAAAGAAGAAAAATACAAAATCAGGTAAATAGGTCGTCAAGATCAGCATCCAGTTCAACTCGGAGCCCGGTTTCAGTCGGGAGCACGGTCTCGGCCGTGAGCACGGTCTCAGTTGGGAGCACGGTTTCAGTTGGTAGCTCGTTAGTCAGATCTTCCACCGTTGGCTTTGCCCAAGCTGACTGATTGGTAGGATCATTGACGACCGGGGTATCGTTGGGCACGGTTTCTTCATCGTCTGAAGCTTCGAGAAATTGTTGCTGAGTAGTAGCAGCATACTCCGCTAGTGAGCTCGGTATGAAGTATTGAGGAGGATTGAAGACCTCGGTCTCAGGCCCATAACCGAGCTGCACCACAGCACCCCTCCACCCACACTTAAAGAAGAGGTCTTTTGCAGCTTCACACTGCTTGATGTGCAAGGCTTCACCTTCTCGAAAGCCACGGTCCTCTGCGTCCTTCAGCTTCTTCTCAAGCTTTGATATTTCGGCATTCTTTTTTCCCTCGAGCTTGGCAAGCTCGCGCAGACACTTATCTTTTACCACGGCCGCGGCCTTTTTTCTTATCCTCTTCAGCCGAGCTAACAAGACCGGTGAGGCGACCGTTCTCGGTTTTCAGCTCGGCTATTTGTTTTTTCGCCTCCTCTAGTTCGGCTGTTTTTTCATTAGCCTCGGCCATGGCTTGCCTGGTGGTTTTTCGAAGTTCCAACACTCGCTTGTGAGCAATGTGGTTCTTCTATATGGCCTGCAAAAGGATGGTAAGAAACTTTTAAAGTGAAACCGAGCAGAAAGTTGTACAGATTAAAAAGATGAGCAAAGCGGCAACTTACCAGCACCATGGACTTTGTGGAAGACCGGATTGCTTTCCGCTCGGTTAGGTGGTCGTGGTGTGACATATCGGCTGGAAGCCATACGCCTTTGGCAAGATTGAATGCCATTAAGTGGTCTTTCTCAGCGACCACTGAATCAGTATCCTTGATGGGCCCTGTTTGGTAGAGCTGTGGGAAAGTGATTATAGCTTATGCATAAACAGCTTATAGCTTATAACTATGACCATAAGCTGATTTCCAGCTTATTCTTAAAGCATCTCCTGCCCCACTCAAAGAATAAGCTGATTTCTGACTTCCAAAAAGCTATAAGCTATAATCTATAAGCTAAACCAAACACATCAAAATAGCTTAAATTAAGCTGAAAGCTGAAATAAGCTGTAATTAAGCTCTGCCAAACAGGCACATGGCTCAGTTCTGGAAAAGTGATCTTTGGAGCCCACTTAGAGGAGCTAGCCCGGTCCAAACGCTCCAGTTGTGGGCTCGATGGAGAGCGTGGTGGAGTGGTTTGTGGGACTACGGTTTCATCTTCATCAACGAGGCGCTGTTCGGTTGGGGTAGTCCGGGCACGCTTATTTGGGCGAGATGTTGAGGGCTAGCGAGATGGAAGGGCCACAACGGTCTCCTGAGTTTGACCGGTTGGAGGTACCTCGGTCTGGTTGGTTTCGGTCAGAAGGGCTCGCACGGCTCTCTTCTTGGCCATTTCTTGCTCAGCAGTTAGTAGGATCAAATTGATTTGGGGCAAGGTTAGATCCGGTTCAGGAGAGGCTTCCAACAAAAAGTCGGTTACCCTGGTTTTTCGTTTGCTACTATATCGGTATGTCGGTTCAAAATTGAGTAGCTTAGCCCAGCTCCGTTTGGGATATCGTAGTGTGACGCGCAGTGTATTCAAGTTGGGATAGCTGTACTGGGACTTAAGAAAGTTCAAGTCTGCATGAAGAAGGGTAACAGTTAGTACGGTTCAGGATAAAGAAAACCGAAGTAAAGAAAAGCATGGATTCGGACCGAGGTAATCCTACCGGCTACACCCTTGTTCTAATTTATTCTGTCACCTGGTATCTGGGCTTGTTGATCCTCAAAATTCCCATCTTTATCCGAGGCATCTTTTATTATCTTTTCACACCGGCGCCTTATTCTTAAGTAGTAAACCCAGCCATCTTCGGCCGATCCTATAGAGCATTGATGGAACAGCTCGGATAGACCAAGATTAAGGCCAACCCGGCGGTTTAGCTCGGCTATGCCGTTTATTATGCGGTAAGAATTGGTGGAAAGTTGGGTAGGGCAAAGGTTGGTCTGCCTAAGGAATTCACAGAGAAGAGGCTGTACAGGGAATCTTAGGCCGGTTTCTACGATGGAAATGAGGGTAAAGGGAACAAAACCAGGGTTTCCCCAAGGTGTGACATCTAGCTCGGCTAAAGTGAGATGGACATCGTCTGGGATATGGTAGTCCCTTCGGAACTCGGCCATACCGCCTAGGGTGTTTACTAAAAATCTGTATTTACCCATGAAGTTTTAAGTTATGTATAAATTAATGCGGTATTAGCTCGGTCGAAAAATGATGTTGAGTAGCTCGGTTGAGCGTGCGAAGGAGTACCTGACAACCTAAGTCTGCAAAGTGAAAAAAGAAAGGTTACGCACAGATCGTTGGACCATGCTAAGAGCAGAAAAGGCAAGATAAATAAAATCCTAGCTCGGCTACGTGGGCAACTATCCATTCTTAGCTCGGTTTGAGCGGAGGCCTTTAGTCTGGTTAAACTTTTGGGGCAGCATTCTTAGTCCGGTTGTAACCTAAGGAAGCTGGTTTAGTCCCAAGTTCTAGCTCAGTCAGTGGTTTGGGCTTTCTAGCGCGGTATTGCGCGAGCTTAAGGCGGTTCGATAGCCTGGCCAAGAAGTAAAGCTATTAGCAAGTGTTAGCTCGGTTGTTTAGTCTCGCTATGTTTGCACCTACTACAAACAACATCCTAGTTCGGTTGGGGCGTGATTTTGGATCAAAAACAACGTTTTTCACATTATTCATGAATATAGTGGTTCTATCACGAGATTTTCCCAGAAAACTGGAAGTAAAAATGGTGTGTGTTTTGAAAAAACATACAAGTACACATTGCAAAAACAGATACGAAGTCAACAAACGAGGAAATAGGATTGAGTCACTTACAAGAATGGAGGCAAGTTGATGAAGATCCGAGTAACAAGGAAGAGCACGAGCTTTGCAAAAAGAAACAGTGGTAGCAGAAATGGAGACTCGAGCAAGAGAGAAAAAGGGAGAGAAGGTGAATAGTGAGAGAAATGATTCAAAAATAGGGTTTTTGCCTTTGTGTAAAGCTTTTGGCGGGACTGTTCAAAAACTGCGAAGTACGAAGAACGGCGTGATAGCTATGCTGGGCCATTAAGAGTCTGCCACGTATCCATTGGAATGAGAAGCGATTCAGTTGCTGTGATTGAAGAGACGTTTTTGACCGGGCAGGTAGAGCCCGGTATGAATTTAGCTCGGCTGGAAAAGCTAAAGAATTTTAGCTCGGCTGGAAAGGCTAAAGTTTTTAGCTCGGCTGATAAAACAGGTAAATCCCTATCATGCTGCGCAGATGGAATTAAGGGCAATTGAGAGGATAATTTATACCTAAATTGGGCCGAGCTAGGTAAATGGGCCGTTCTTTGGCCACAGTAAGAAGGGCTGGATGAAAGGGGCTTGTAGTTAGCCCGGTCCCAGTAAGCACTATTGTTATCCCGATCCTAGAGAGCCCTCTTGTTATCCCGGTCCGAAAGAGCCTTGAAGTTAGTCCGGTCTAAGGAAGCTTTGTAGTCAGCACTGGTCACCATACTCAAAGTTAGCCCGGTCATAGCGTAGTATGGTTAGCTCGGTTAGAACCTTGCTCTTTGTTAGCTCGGTCTAATCATACCACGGTTTGTACAAGAGGAACTGAGGTAAGGGCAGTGAAAGGAAGAACCAAACTAGGTATAGTTCGGTCTACTCTGCTGCTCAGCATAGCTAGGCTTACCTCAGTCATATTGACATCCAACCATGGTAAAAACCATCTCACTTGGCTTAAGCAGTGAGGGGGGTGTTGAAGGATAAGTATCATCTTTCAGGAATTTGATTCCTAGGAGAACTCTGCCTGGAGGAGTAAGAGTCCTACTAGGATTGTGCCACACGGAACCTATAAAAGCTCACAACATCATCTATGGAGAGGTAACACATAACTTTGATTCTCGAATACACAGAGCTTTTTGTCTATTTGTCTATTTTGCTGACTTAGGCATCAGAGAGGTATCCAACACACACCCGTCGGCTAGCTCACGTTTGTGTTTTCAGAAAATAAAGCGACGTCGTACGGAGGAGCGCAATCTTGATCAACAGGATTATACGAGGACAATATTTCGTGCTCGTACAATAAGTTAATAAATCAATAAATTGATTTTTTTTTTTTTGACTTTCCAAAAAAAAGCCTTAATTTAAAGATAAAATGGTATTGAAAAAAATATTAAAAAGTAGGGCATCCAACAATAAATTTGGAGTCCATTTAAAGGCTCCCGAGTAATTGTAGAGAGCTTCTATTTGCATACTTCTCTCAATTTACACTATTTTTTAAGTATTTTTTTTAATTGTCAAGCAAATTATTTTTATGAACAAAATCTTAAAATTTAATCTCTGGTATGTACCTCCACACCACTAGACACAACCATGAACTCTCTCAGTTATTTGCCATCCCCGATCCAACCACTAAATTATTTATTTATTTTTATTAAATAAAATTGATAAAATAATAAATATTTTAATTATTAAATTCAATAAAAAAATATTTTAAATATTTTATGTATATTTAAATTGAGTTTAAAGATTAAAATATTCTTTTTCTATTGATTTTAATTATAAAAATAAATAAATAATTTAGATTGAAAACAAATAAAAAATTTCAATTTCAATTGATAAAATTAAAAAATAAAGATTTATTTTGTTATAGAGTTAAAAGTTTAAAATTTTTTACTTTTTATTTTTTATAATTATCCCATTAATTTTTAATTTTAGAAAATAAAAAATTATTCTGAAAACAACAAGTCGGTTGTTAACTTTACGTACTTTTTGTCAAAGTTTTCTTCAAGTCCAGGTATATAGTATAATATGTCTGTTATCTTTGCCTTCCAAGTCCTGACAACTAGTCAAAAGCAAAGTCCGAGACTCAAGACAGAGAGAGCGAGCGAGCGAGAGAGAGAGAGATAGATCGTTGTGTTTGGTTGCCCAGAAAAACTGGGGATTTGAGTAGCCATTGCAAGGTTTTCAAGCTTACTCTCAACTTTTCCCTGAAACCTAAACAACTCAATTTCATTTCCTTTTCTACTTCCCAACTCAGTTGTTCATTTTTGCAGGGATATTTCAAAGTTTCAACCTTTTGCACTCCAACTGTTTGTGGTTTTGACTAACAGAGGTGACTAACAAACCCCGGTGTTCAATTTGATGCTAACACTTGCAGAGTAGCTCCCATGGAAGGTGAGAAACAGAAGGGGGGTAACAATGAAGTTGTAGTCTCCATTTTGGGTATTGAAGAAACTTCAAGGAGAGACCAAGACAATCAAAGTGGGAGTTCTAAAAGTTTCACAACACTTGAATCTGGTTCATCCTCTTTTCCAAAGAATGCCCAAACAGGTTCTCCTAATGCTGGATCAACAGAGCTTCAAATGTCCACACTTCCAAACTCTTCTTCTCCAGAGATAACCAAATCATGCACAACACCAGATAGGCCTCTCAAAATCCCAGATGAAAATGTTACTCGACGAAGATCAATTGCACGGTCTGTGTATTCGAAACCCAAATCAAGATTGGTGGAGCCTTATTATCCCAATGATTCACATTTGGTTGAAGAGAGCAGCCAATTGGTGCATTCAAGCTCACCTTATAGAAATTCACCCAAAACCAATGCTACTACTCCTAAAGAGAATGTAAAAACAACCCCAGTTACTCCGAAAACGCCGCTATTGGCTTCACCAGGAGGAGAGGAGGATGATGATGATGTCTATAAGACTTCAACTCATAGAGTTGATGAAAGTTTGTGTAAGAAATTGAACATTATGGCTTTACTTGAATGGGTTATGTTTGTGTGCATAATGGGTTTTTTAATTGCTAGCTTAACTGTTCAAAAATTTCGTGATGCTGCAATTTGGAGTTTGGAACTTTGGAAATGGTGTGTGCTCGTATTGGTGATTTTTTGTGGTAGATTGTTCACTGAATGGTTTATCAATGTTTTTGTTTTCTTGATTGAAAGGAACTTTCTGCTTAAGAAGAAGGTTCTGTATTTTGTTCATGGCTTGAAAGTAAGTGTTCGGGTTTTCATTTGGTTGGGTTTGGTTCTTCTGGCTTGGTGTCTGTTGATAAACCGTGGGGTCAAGCGATCAAGGAAGACTAGAAGGATTTTTAACTATGTAACGATGGCTCTTGCATCATGTCTTATTGGGGCAGGAATGTGGATGGCGAAGACATTTCTGGTAAAGCTATTGGCTTCTTCCTTTCATGTCACGAGATTCTTTGACAGGATTCAAGAATCTATATTTCAGCAGTATGTTTTTCAGACGCTTTCGGGGCCTCCATTGATGGAATTTGCAGAAAGGGTTGGCAATACAATTAGTGGTCAATTGAGTTTCAAGAATATGAAGAAAGGAAACCATGTACAGAAAGAAGGCGTGATTGACATAGAGAAGCTTCATAAAATGAAACAAGAGAAGATTTCAGCTTGGGACCATGAAAGGATTGATTACAGTGATACGGGGTTCGGGGCTTTTTACGATTTCAAATGCACTCGATGAGAGTGTTGATGATGAAGGTGTTGAGCAAAAAGACAAGGAGATTACTAGTGAGTTGGAAGCAAGGGATGCTGCTTATCGAATATTTAAAAATGTTGCAAAGCCTGGCTGCAAGTATGAATATTATTTTTTTGAATTTTTATGCACTTATATTATGTTTGCTTGTCCTGGAATGGTCTCATTGTTTTTATTGTTGTACCATCTAGGTATATTGAAGAGGAGGACCTCTTGCGTTTCTTGAAAAAGGAGGAAGTGGATAATGTGCTCTCCAATGTTTCAGGGTGTAGCAGAAACAGGAAAGATTAAGAAATCGGCTTTACGAAAATGGGTGGTGAGATCTCTGTTGGTTCCTTTATTTTGTATAGGTTCCATGCAAGTTTTTTTTTTTTTTTTTTTTTTTTTTTTCCTATAATTTTCTCATGAACTCGTGTTTTTCCAGTATAAGTAGTTAATAGAATTTCACATTTCCTCTCATCCATATTGATTGTATCCTAAAATGTAACTGTCACTTGTGCTACCTTACCACTTATGTCACATGGATTTGGGTACAAGTATTAGGTGCAAGTGTGTGTCCAAGCGTCAAACTTTCATAAACTTAAATCATAGGATATGTAGGATATGTATCCAAAAGTTGAGTTTTTTCTTTTTCAATCATTGTAAAAAATTATAGGATCTAAGGCCATGTTTATTTGGCTCTTTTGGGAGGGGGGTTGGATTAATAAATAGTCCGTAGGATCCACTTAAAGTGTTTGGTTGGAGACATGCCTGAGGAGATTAGCTATCCTTGGACTAGTAATTCCCCCCCCCCCCCCCCCCCCCTCTCTTACTGTTTCAGGGTGTAGCAGAAACAGGAAAGATTAAGCAATCGGCTTTACGAAAATGGGTGGTGAGATCTCTGTTGTTTCCTTTATTTCGTATAGGTTCCATGCAAGTTTTTTTTTTCTTCTTTTCCTATAATTTTCTCATGAACTCATGTTTTTCCAGTATAAGTAGTTAATAGAATTTCACATTTCCTCTCATCCATATTGATTGTATCCTAAAATGTAACTGTCACTTGTGCTACCTTACCACTTATGTTATATGGATTTGGGAACAAGTATTAGGTGCAAGTGTGTGTCCAAGCGTCAAACTTTCATAAACTTAAATCATAGGATATGTAGGATACGTATCCAAAAGTTGAGTTTCTTCTTTTTCAATCATTGTAAAAAATTATAGGATCTAAGGCCATGTTTATTTGGCTCTTTGGGGAGGGGGGTTGGATTAAGAATCCGTGGGATCCACTTAAAGTGTTTGGTTGGAGACATGCCTGAGGAGATTAGCTATCCTCTTGGACTAGTAATTCTCCCCCCCCCCCCCCCCCCCCCCCCCCCCCCCCCCCCTCCTCTTTTCCTGTTTCAGGGTGTAGCAGAAACAGGAAAGATTAAGAAATCAGCTTTACGAAAATGGGTACTGTTGGTTCCTTTATTTCGTATAGGTTCCATGCAAGTTTTTTTTTTTTCCTATAATTTTCTCATGAACTCATGTTTTTCCAGTATAAGTAGTTAATAGAATTTCACATTTCCTCTCATCCATATTGATTGTATCCTAAAATGTAATTGTCACTTGTGCTACCTTACCACTTATGTTACATGGATTTGGGTACAAGTATTAGGTGCAAATGTGTGTCCAAGCGTCAAACTTTCATAAACTTAAATCATAGGATATGTAGGATACGTATCCAAAAGTTGAGTTTCTTTTTTTTCAATCATTGTAAAAAATTATAGGATCTAAGGCCATGTTTATTTGGCTCTTTGGGGAGGAGGGTTGGATTAATAGTCCGTGGGATCCACTCAAAAAATTAAAAAATATTAATTATATATTAATACTATCTATAATATTACTAATTCGGTGGTGTACAAACAAACACTCTTTATCCTACATCTCTAACCTAATAGCACTACACTAATAATCTCCTCACTTAATCACACCGTACTCTTGATCTCCTCCATCTTATAGAGCCAAACAAACGTGGCCTAAGTGTCTAAATTGAGTACGGATGTTGGGCACATACCCCACACCCTTACCCTTGTCATATATTGTGGACACGGGTCCTTTGTAGGAAATAGAAGAGGCCATGTAACGGTTACTGCTAAAGGAAACAAGAAAGATTACAAAGCTGCGTAAAGATGGAACATTTTTCCATAAAATACAATTTGCAATATTGACCTAGACTACTTTTGAAGTGGATATTTTATTTGAGTGAAAGTTTAGTCATATAAACTATCCTTCACAGAGAGAGAGTTTGGGGTTTAAAATAATAATACTAGATTCCTAGGGGACATGCTTGTGTGGTTTTGTCCAGAATATGCCTGCTCTTTTTGATAAGATAACATTGGAAAAGGATATAAACCAATTTTTGTGTTTCCACTTCATATAAATGGATAGAAAAACCTGTAGTATGCAGGGACTTCTGTTTTTGGCTTGAATAAATTAGTCTTTGTTTGCAGGTAAATGTCTACAATGAACGTAAATCACTGGCTCATTCTCTAAACGACACTAAAACAGCCATCGAGGAACTGAACAAAATTTTATCAGGAATTATACTTGTGGTGATCATTATTGTGTGGTTGCTTTTGATGGGATTTGCAACAACCCAAGTGATCGTCTTCATTTCATCTCAGCTTTTACTTGTGGCATTCATGTTTGGAAACACTTGTAAGACTGTATTCGAAGCCCTCATCTTTGTATTTGTGATGCACCCATTCGATGTAGGTGATCGTTGTGTCATTGATGGGGTACAGGTAACTCTCTCAGCCTAGAATACATAAAGTTTACAGTACTGAAATTAGTTTGATTTGTTTATCATAGTATGTTGAAATTTCACAGATGGTCGTTGAAGAGATGAACATTTTGACAACAATCTTCTTGAGATATGACAATGAAAAGATATTTTATCCGAATTCAGTTTTGGCTACCAAACCAATCAGCAATTTTTATCGAAGCCCAGAGATGAGTGATACCGTGGAGTTTGCTATTGATGTGTCGACTTCAGCTGCAAGTATTGTAGCTCTAAAAGCCAAAATAAAAGGGTATGTCAACTCCATTCTTCTGGGTCTTCCAAATGTATACCACTATAACTATGACAAAGCAAACGTAAGGAGGTTGTCATCTTTATAGGATTTTTTATCACTCAAACCATGCTATTATGAAGCTTTATTTCAAAGGCTGCTATAGCTTGGCGTTTGAAAGCTCGACTTTCTATTTTCTGTGCCGGCCCTAAGATTTAGAGGTCTAAGGCGAATTTCAGAAATGGAGACCCTCTTACATTGAAAAAAAAAAGTTAATGGATAAAACGTTAAGTTATAATTTTTTTATTTATTTGTAGTCACAAAAAAATTTACTTGCACATATAATCATTAAAATTATAAACAAAAGAATTTAATAAAACAAAATTAGGACAAAATTATTTAATTAAAACTGATAAAGACCTAGGTAAAAAAATTAGGGCCCATATATTGTATGTATTTATTCCACTAAAATCTAATTGATAAAGAAGGTAAAAAAAAAAAATTTAGGACCCATATGTTGTATGTGTTGTTCTTCTTGGGCCCAAACACCTTTTTTTTTAATATGTATTTTCATTTTAATAAATATGGGTCAAACTACACTTATAAATAAATAAACATGGATTAAACCATACATGGACCTAATAAAATATTTTGGGGACCCAATAAAATATTTTGGGACCCTTTAAATTGATCCTTAAAAAAAATATATATATATTGGGCCTATAATATTTTATTAAATTTGGGAACCCTATTTTTAGGTCAAAATTTTGGAGATTTTGGGGCCTAAGGCACAGGCCTTACTGACCTTAGGCCAGGGCCGGCCCTAGAATTAAAACATGAAAAATTGATGTCAGGTGACTTCTATTGTTTGCAAACATCTTGTTAGTCGAGTACCTTTCTATGTATGTGTTGTTTACACATTTCACATGATTGCAAAGCTCATTTTCCGGGCATTTTGAATATTTAACACTTGAATTTCTGATATGTAGTTGCTAAAGTGTGGAAGTGTTCCTAGATTCTGGCTATAATCAAACATTCCAACTTCATTCTCATCTCATTTTTATGGTCACTTTTCATATCTCATTATTTTATTGTTAATTCTTTTCATATTCTTGTC